>CAUYQU010058420.1:0-72167 GCA_963574635.1 Cheracebus regulus
GAGATAGCATGGGGAGAAATGCCAGATATAGGTGAAGGGGAGGAAGGCAACAAATAACACTGCCACGTGTGTACCTATGCAACAATATTGTATGTTCTTCACATGTACCCCAAAACCTAAAATGCAATAAAAAAAAAAAAAGCAAAAAAAAACAACAAAAAAATACATGAATAAATGTCAGGCCTAAAAAGCCATAAACTTAATCTTTAAAAAAAAATCAAGAAAATTTAAACAATAAAAAAAAAAAAAAACATACCCAAACACTGGTTCTTTCAGAAACCCAATAAAATATATCATCATTAGCTAACTTAAGAAAAAAAGAGGAAAAAAAGTACAAAAACATGAGATAGCAAGTAAAAGTGAAACATAAGAAATTTAAATAATTATGAGAAAGGCTTTGTGCAGTTTCATATACATAAATTGAAAACCTGGATTAATAAATAACTTCCTAGGAAAATATAATTTAAAGCTTACTCCAGATGAAGCAGACAATATGAAAGGGCAAACACACAGAAGATAAGAAAAAGTAAGGAAAGTTTTCAGAGAAAATTACCCCCAAAAGGCTTCAGATCTAGGGAAATTATACTAAATCTGAAGAATTCTAGTATTTTTCATTAGAAAAGCATTGGAAAAAGGGAAATGGTCTAAAATCATTTATCAATATTTGACAAAGATTACAGGAAAAATAAATTGGTAAAATGAAAGTTCTATATAAAGCATTAGCAGAAACAAAAATCCAGGAGCAACTTAAAAAGTTAATACATTACAATCAAGTGGAGATGAATTCAAGTATGCAATAATGGCCCAATATTAGAAAATTAATTCCCATATCATATTACTGAATTTAAAGATACAACTCATATGATCATCTGCAAGCAAACTAAAAAGCCATCTGACAACATTCAACACTTCGTGATTTTTTTAAAAAGATACTCAATAAAATAGGAATAGATAATTAGTTATATGACAAATTATTTCTTTTTATCCAACTTTTATTTTAGATTCAGGGAATGCTTGAGCAGGTTTGCTATCTGGGTATATTGCATGATGGTGAGGTTTGGGGTATAAACGATCCCATCACCAAGGTAGCGAGCATATACCCAACAGTTAGTTTTCAGGTCTCTCCCTACTCCCTAGTCAGTGTCTATTACTGCCATCTTAATGTTCATGAGTACTCAATGTTTAGCTCCCACTTATAAATGAAAACCTGTGGTATTTGGTTTTCTGTTCCTGCACAAATTCACTTAAAATAATGGCCTCCAGCTACATCCATGTTGCTGCAAAGGGCATGATGTCCTTCCTTTTTATGGCTGCATAGTATTCAATGATGTGTATGTACCACATTTTCTTTATCTAATCCATCATTGATGAGTGCCTAGGTTGATTCCATGTCTTTGTTATTTTGAATAATCCTGCAATGAACATGTGAGTGCATGTGTCTTTTTGGTAGAATGATTTGTTTTCTTTTGGTTACATACCAAATAATGGAATTTGCTGAATATGGCACACTTTCTCTGTCCATCATAGTATCAAAATTAATGAGAAAACAGTAAATTCAAGACAAGACAAGGAATCCAACTACTGCCAGCATTATTTAACATTTTACTGGGGATAAAAAGCCAAAGCAATTAGAAAGCAGAAATAAATTGAAGATATAAAATTTGGAAAGGGGAAAATTGACCTATTCCTAGTGCAGTTGGTATAATTATGTACCCAGAAAACTCAAAAGAATCGGATTAAAAAGTATTTGAATCGTAAAAGATTGCATAAGTTTTGAAGATACAAATTATACATAACATCTTAAAAATAAGTAAACAATTATAATTTTACCTTGATTCTATAATCGTAATAGAATCAAAGTAAAATTTTTAGAAGTAAAGTTAACAACTCGTGCAAGATGCAGATAAAGAAAACCTTAAAAGTTTGCCAACGCCACAAGAGAAGATTTAAAATTTGATAAATTAAGGACAAAATGATTCAACGTCATAAAAATTTTAATTCTCCTTATGTTAACATGTAAATGTAGTATAATCCTTATAAACACAATAATTATTTTCTAAGGTATATATATTTTTAACACGCATATAAAAAAATAAAAACCTAGGAATAGCATGAAAACTCTAGAATAACAAACTAGTAATGATACAAATAGCCTTGCCAGATATTGAAAAATACTATAAAGCCTCAACAAGTAAAAGAATATGATAACAGAGCATAAATAGCACACAAATGGAACAAAAAATAACTTCAGGAAAGGATCCAGATGCATCCAGAAACTTACTATATAATTAAGTGGCATTTAAAATCAGTGAGGAAAGTGGGATTATTTAATAAAATAGTGCTGAGACTACTAGATAGCCATCTGGAAAAAAAGATATTAGAACTATATGCCACTATTCATGAGGATAATTGCTAAATAGATTGATTAAATTATAAAGAATCAAATCATCATATATTAAAGAAAAAAATGAGAAAATTTTGTTTATAACCTTGAAAGTAAAAGGTATACTTCCTATGATTCAAAATCTATAAGCCATAAGAAATGGTAGATAAGCTTGACTGCATAAAATTTCTTTAAAGTCTGCATTAGAAAATAAGCAAAATCAAAAGAAAATTATAAACTGAAAAAAAAATCTGAAACTCACAGTAATAGAAATGGTAAATTGCCTTAAAACATATGCTATATGTCTCATAAAAGTTCAACAGAAAAAAAAACATAAAAGATATAGAGTTCTCAGAAAAAGAAATTGCTGACAATACTCTCAAAGAAAGCTCAACCTCTACTATTAAAAAAATGAAATTAAAGCTCTACTAGTATGTCAAACTTCTAGACATTTTCCAATTTGATGGAAAATGAAATTAAAGTTAAAACTCTACTGCTATGTCAAACTTCTAGACGTTTTCCAATTTGATGGATTAAAACAGTATCTCTTGACAAGACTATGGGGAAAAGCACTCTCATGTACTTCAATGGGGGTGCCAATTGGCACAGCCCCTATAGACGATAATTTGGCAATATCTGAACAAATGCATTTTTCCTTTTACTCAGTGATATGGTTTGCCTCTGTCCCCACCCAAATCTCATCTTGAATTGCAGTTTCCATAATCCCCATGTGCCGTGGGAGGAACCCAGTGGGCAGTAATTGAATCATGGGGGCGGTTGCCCCCACGTTGCTGTTCTTGTGATAGTGAGTTCTCATGAGATCTAATGGTTTTATAAGGGACTTTACCCCCTTTCCTTGGCACTTCTCTTTTCTGCCATCATGAGAAAAAGGAAGTGTTTGCTTCCCCTTCTGCCATGATTGTAACTTTCCTAAGGCCCTGCAGCCATGCAGAACTGTGTGTCAATGACACCTCTTTTCTTTATCTTAGTCTCTGGCAGTTCTTTATAGCAATGTGAAAACAAATTAATACACTCAGCAATTCCAATTCTGAGAATATAACCTAAAGTCACCTTTGCATGTTTCTGTAGAGACTTATTTATTGCAGCACTGTTTGTTATAGCAAAAGATTAACACAAAAAGTCCCTCAAATATCTATCCACAGTATCTATAAAATTACACAGATATAAAAAATGAATGAGGAAAATTTTGGTACTTACATGAAAACACCTCTGAAATAGATTACTATAGAAGGCTACTTGAGTGGCCAACTATCCTAGTTGTTCAGAGTTAAGAAGGTTCCAGAGACAGAGGACTGTAAGCACTAAAACTGGGAAAGTCCTGGGCTAATAGACACTTGGTGGTCCTCCTAAATCCAGCCCCCTTTTTTTCTGTAAAAGAGGTGGAAATTAGAATATACACTCATATTCATTTGTATGCACATAGAAAACCTGTGGAAGGATACACAAGAAAGAACCAATGATGGTTTTATATTTTATCTTTGGTGAGGATGAGGAAAAGGTAGATGAAGGACTGAGACTAAAGAAAGTCATTTCATTCAATGTATAGTTTTAAAATTTAGTCATGTGTGAATTTAATACCTATTCAAAAATTAAACCAGCAAATAAATATCCAAAAACAAATCATTCCGGAATGAAAAAGCACTGTGTTTTGTGAGAGGGAAATGTTCTTTTCTTAAGTAGCGAACAAGATATCTAGGTGATTTATACAGTTGAATGGCTTGGAAACTTTCTTGCAAAGCATATTTTTTATAGCCTCTGCCAGCCTTCTGTAGGATCATAAATTTAATGCAGTGTACTGTCCATTGAGAACAAAGACTCACAGCCTGTCTGTCTTGATCAAAGACAGCATGTCTAAGTAGCCATTAAATTTCTGAATTGCCCATACAGTCTCAACATAGGCTCATAAAGCTATTGTCTGAAAGAGAATAAATTCTACTCAAAGCTAATCAGCCTGTGAGCGACTGCATATTTACCTCAATTTGTAAATGCAATTCATATCACAGATTTTATTCTTTTTTTTTTTTTTAACCATTCATGCTCATTGCAATAAGACTCTGTAAAACATTTTGTGACTTAGGAAAATTCTTTTAAAAACTTAGGTTTCTTTGCAAATTCATGGTTTTTTCAAAATGTTTGTTTTTTTAAACTCTTTTTGAGCAGTAGAGGGCGAGGGAGATTTAAAATATATATAATGAATATCCCTTCTCTCACTCTCTTTCTCTATATAGAAGTATCTCAATTTGCTATTTGTAAGCCAGAGACCCAGAAGGGGTAGTGGTGAAGTTCCAGTCAAAGTTCAAATATCTGAGAACCAGGAATTCTGATGGTTGTAAGTCTGAGTACAAGGGTAGAAGATCAATGTTCCAACTCATCAAAGATAGAGAAAGAGAGAGCAAATTCTCCCTGTTGCATTCAGGCCCTCAAGGGATTGGATGGTCTCCTACCAAATTGGGGAGGGCCATTTGCTTACCTCAGTCTGCCTATTCAGATACTAATCTCATCCAGAAACACCCTCATGGACACAGGCAGAAATAAGATTAGTCAAATTTCTGGGCACCTCATGACCTAGTTAACACATAAAATTAACCATTACAGAGAGTATCAAGGGATGTAAGTAAATGGGTAAGATAAAATCCCTGCCTCTAAGGAGAAGCAATAATTATATAAATATATTGTATAAATTATATATTGTATATAGATATACAAAAAGAACTATTGCAACCATCATGGACATGGCTACACATGGTCCAGTTAAATTGCCCAGGATGGCACAGAATGAGAGATACTAGACTTGAAACTGGATGTCTAATCTGAGGCAAAGAAAGCTGGAGAAGAAAATACTGGTAATGGTGTCAGTGTAGTAAGTATATGGAACATACAGCAGCAGGACCTGGTGAAAGGCAAGTAGAGAAAGTATGGGCAAAGGAATCAAGGAGCAGGCACTATTGGAGATGAGAAGTAGATCCCACAGTCTATAAGTGGGAATAGAGTCTGAGCAGAAATTCATATCTAGAAGTCTGTTCCCAGAGTGGGATGGGTAGGTGGATATACAGGCCAGAGCAAGGTGGATGTCAATTCTAGAAAGACTAACGTACCAGACAAATTTTCAGACTGGAACTTGGACACAAGGCCAGACAGAAATCAGGTGACTCTCATGGCACGTGTATACCTATGTAACAAATCTGCACGTTCTGCATGTGTACCCCAGAACTTAAAGTATAATAAAAAAAAAAAGAAATTAGGTGTCTCAAAATGTACCTTGCATAATGCACATAAGCAACTCAGAGGATCATAGCCTGAACTTACAAACTAAAACTATAAGGTTTCTAGAAAATAAATTGGAGGAAATCTTCATGATCCCAAGGTTAGCATAAAATCATCAGATAAGACACAAAAAGTATTAATCACAAAAGAAAAAATAGATAAATTGCATCTTATAGTAACTTAAAAGATCTGCTCTTGTTCGGGCATGGTGGTTCACACCTGTAATCCCAGCACTTTAGGAGGCTGAGTCAGGCAGATCACGAGGTCAGGAGCTCGAGACTAGCCTGGCCAACATAGTGAAATCCCGTCTCTACTGAAAATACAAAAAATTAACCAGGCATGGTGGTGGTGCCTGTAATTCCATCTACTCAGGAGGCTGATGCAGGAGAATTGCTTGAACCCAAGAGGTTGAGGTTGTAGTGAGCCGAGGTCACATAATTGCACTCCAGACTGGGCGACAAGAGTGAAACAATGCCTCAAAAAAAAAAAAAGAAGAGAAAAGAAATAAATTCTGCTCTTTAAAAAACACCATTAAGAAAATGAAATTGCAAGCTGTAATTTATAATGCATATATATTTAATAAATGATTTGCATTCAGAATGTATAACGAATGTTTACAACTCAATAGAAAGAAAACAACCCAAGAAAAATATGTGCAACTTTAACAAAAACTTCAGGAAAAAATACATGCTAATTGAGCATAAGAAAACATGCTCAATATTGTTAAGCATCAAGGAGATGCAAATTAAAAACACAATAAAATATCCTGACACCCACTAGAAGCATCCTAAAATAAGAAAAATGTGTATGTGTGTATGGGTGTGTGCACTCACGTTTGTGTGTGTGTGTTTTAGGACAATTTAATGATAAAGTGAATTTAAAACTCATGTAGAAGAGTGTCCAAAAGCAAACAAGAAATTTTATTTCTGTTTTTTTTTAAGGAATGTAAAGGGTTTTTATATAGGTAAACTTCTGTCATGGGGGTTTGTTGTACAGATTATTTTGTCACTCAGGTATTCAGACTAGTACCCATTAGTTCCTTTTCCTGATGCTCTCTCTTCTCTCACTTTCCACTTTCTCAAAGGTCCCAGGACGTGTTGTTTCCCTTCATGTGTCCACATGTTCTCATCATTTTGCTTTCACTTTAGGGGAGAATATGTAGTATTTGATTTTCTGTTTCTGCATTAGTTTACTAAAGATAATGGCCTCTAGTACCATCCATGTTCCTGCCAAGGACATGATCTTGTTCTTTTTATGGCTGCACAGTATTCCATGGCATATGTGAACCACTTTTTCTTTATCTGGTCTACTATTGGATGGGCATTTAGGTTGATTCCACGTCTTTGCGATGGTGAGTAGTGCTACAATGCACGTTACTTTTTGACTTTTTAATAGTAGCTGTTCTGACTGATGTTAGATGAAATCTCTTTGTGGTTTTTATTTGAATTTCTCTAATGAGCAGTAATATTGAGGTTTTTTTCATATGATTATTGGCCACATGTATGTCTTCTCTTGAAAAGTGTCTATTCATGTATTTTTCCTACTTTTTAATGGGATTGCTTGTTTTTTTCTTGTAACTATGTTTAAGTTGCTTGTAGATGCTGGATATTCGACCTTTGTCAGATGCATAGTTTGCAAAAATGTTCTCCCATTCTGTGGATTGTCTGTTCACTCTGTTGATAGCTTCCTTTGTGTGCAGAAGCTCCTTAGATTAATTAGATCCCATTTGTCAATTTTTACATTTATAGCAATGGTTTTTCATGTTTTTGTCATAAAATCCCTGCTTGTTCCTATGCCCAGAATGGTATTGCCTAGACTGTCTTCCAGGGTTTTTATAGTTTTGGGTGTATTAAGTTTTTTATCCATCTTGAATTAATTTTTGTATATGGCAAAGGAAGGGGTCCAGTATCAAACTTTTGCATATGGCTAGCCAGTTATTCCAGCACCAATTATTGAATAAAGAATCCTTTCCTCATTGCTTGTTTTTGACAGGTTTGTCAAAGATCAGATAGCTGTCGGTTTGTGGTCTTATTTCTGGGTCCTCTATTTTGTGCCATTGGTCTGTGTGTCTGTTTTTGTAACAGTCCCATGCTCTTTTGGTTACCATTGCCCTGTAGTATAGTTTGAAGTTGAGTAGCGTAATGCCTCCAGCTTTGTCCTTTTTGCTTAGGATTTCCTTGGCTATTCAAGCTATTTTTTGATTCCATAAGAATTTTAAACTTTAAATTTTAGTTTTTTTCTAGTTCTGTGAAGAATGTCATTAGTAGTTTGTTAGGAATAGCACTGAATCTTTAAATTGCTTTGAGCAGTAAGGACATTTTAACAATATTGATTCTTTCTAGCCATGAGAATGGGATGCTTTTTCCATTTGTTTGTGTCATCTCTGATTTCTTTGGGCAGTGTTTTGTAGTTCTTCTTGTAGAGATCTTTCACCTTCCTGGTTAGCTGCATTCCTAGGTATTTTATTCTTTTTGTAGCAATCGTGAATGAGATTGCATTCCTGATTTAGCTCCCGGCTTGGTGTATAGGAATACTAGTAATTTTTGCACATTGATTTTGTATCCTGAGACTTTGCTGAAGTTGCTTAAGGAGCTTTGGGCTGACATTATGGGATTTTTTAGATAAAGGATTATGTCATCTGCAAAATGGGACAGTTTGACTTTCTCTCTTTCTGTTTAGATGAGTTTTATTTATTTCTCTTGACTGATTGTCCTAGACAGAACTTCCAATACTATGTTGGATAGACATGATGAGAGAGGATATCCTTGTCTTGTGCCGGTTTTCAGGGGAAATGCTTCCAGTTTTTGCCCATTCAATATGATGTTGGCTGTGAGTTTGTCATAGATGGCTCCTATTATTTTGAGGCATGTTCCTTTAATACCTAATTTATTGAGAGTTTTTAGCATGAATGGATGTTGAATTTTCTTGAAAGTCTTTTCTGCATCTATTGAGATAACCCTTTGTTTTTGTCTTCAGTTCTGCTTATGTGATGATTAAATAACATTTATTGATTTGTGTATGTTGAACCAACTTTGCATTCCAGGGGTGAAGCCTACTTTATCGTAGTGGGTAAGCTTTTTAATCTGCTACTGGATTTGGTTTGCCAGTATTTTGCTGAGGATTTTTGCATCAGTATTTATCAGGATATTGGCTTGAAGCTTTTTAGTTTTTGTTGTGTCTCGGCCAGGTTTTGGTGTCAGAATGATGCTGACCGTATAAAATGAGTTAGGGAGGAGTCCTTCCTCTTCAGTTTTTTGGAACAGTTTCAGCAGGAATGGCACCAGCTCTTCTTTGTACATCTGGTAGAATTGGGCTATGAATCTGTCTGGTCCTAGCTTTTTTTGTTGTTGATAGGCTGTTCATTACTGATTCAATTTCAGGGCTTGTTATTGTTCTGTTCGGAAATTCAGTCTCTTCCTGGTTCAGTCTTGGGAGGATGTATGTGTTCAGGAATGTAACCATTTCTTCTAGATCTTCTAGTTTATGAGCATATAGATGTTCATAATATTTTCTGATGGTTATTTGTATGTATGTGGGGTCAGTGGTAATATCCCCCTTTTCCTTTCTTTTTATGTTTATTCGAACCTTCTCTCTTTTCTTTCAATAAAAATTAAGTCTATTAACCTAAAAATCTTTATTAAGACTAATAAAGATTAGTCTAGATAGCAGTCTATTTTATTAATTTTAGTCAAAAAAAAATAGCTCCTGGATTCATTGATCTTTTGAATGATTATTTCTGTCTCAATCTCCTTCAGTGCACCTCTGATTTTGGTTATTTCTTGTCTTCTGCTAGCTTTGGGATTGATTGCTCTAGGTTCTCTAGTTCTTTTAGTTGTGATGTTAGGTTGTTAAACTGACATATTTCTAACTTTCTGATGTGGCCATTTAGTGTTACAAATTTCTCTCTTAACACTGCCTTAGCTGTGTCCCAGAGATTCTGGTACATTGTATCATTATTCTCACAAGTTTCAAAGAACTTCTTGATTTCTGCCTTAATTTCATTATTTATCCCAAAGTCTTTCAGAAGCAGTTATTCAGTTTCAATGTAATTGTATGTTTTGAGCTAATTTCTTAGTCTTGATTTTTAATTTGATTGTGCTGTGGTACAAAAGAGTGTTTGTTATGATTTGATTTGAATTGTTTTGCATTGCTCAAGGAGTGTTTTATGTCTGAGTATTTGACCAAAATTAGAGTATGTGTCACATGACACAGAAGAATGTGTATTCTGTTATTTTTGGGTAGAGAGTTTTGTAGATCTCTATCAGGTTCACTCGATACAGTGCTGAGTTCAGGTCTTAAATATCTTTGTCAATTTTCTGTCTCAATCATCTGTCTAATATTGTCAGTGGGGTGTTAAAGTCTCCCACCATTATGTGTGGGAGTCGAAGTCTCTTCCAAGTTCTCTAAGAATTTTCTTTATTAATCTGAATATTATTATGTTGGGTGCATATATATTTGGGATAGTTAGATCTTCTTGTTGAATTGAATTCTTTACCATTATGTAATGCTCTTCTTTATCTTTTTTGATCTTTATTGGTTTAAAGTATGTTTTGTTTGAAATTAAGATTGCAATCTCTGCTTTTTTTGTTTTCCATTTGCTTGTTAGATTTTTTTCCATCCATTTATCTTGAGCTTATATGTGTCACTGCATGTAAAATTGAGCTTATATGTGTCATTGCATGTAAATTGCATGTCTCTTGAAGACAGCATCATACCAAAGAGTCTTGGTTCTTTCTTCAGCTTGCCACTGTATCTTTTAATTGGAGCATTTATCCCATTTACATTCATGGTTAATATTGATATGTGCAGATTTGACCCTGTCATCATGATGCTAGCCGGTTATTATGCAGAACTGTTTATATAGTTGTTTTATAGTGTCCTTGGTCTGTGTACTTCAGTGTGTTTTTATAGTGAGTGGTAATGATCTTTCCTTTCCACATTTAGTGATTCCTTCAGAAGCTCTTGTAAGGCAGGTCTGGTGGTAATGAATACCCTCAGCATTTACTTTTCTGAAAAGGATCTTATTTCTCTTTCACTTATGAAGCTTAGTTTGGCCAGATATAAAATTCTATGTTGGAATTTCTTTTCTATAAGAACGTTGAATATTGACCCCCGCCCCGCCACCCCCCGCCACCCACCGCCCAAACCATTCTCACTTGTAGGGTTTCTGCTGAGAGGTTCACTGTTAGTCTGATGGGCTCCCTTTTGTAGGTGACCTGACTTTTCTCTCTAGCTGCCTCTAACATTTTTTCTTTCATTTTGACTTTGGAGAATCTGCTGATTATGTGTCTTGTGGATAATCTTGTGAAGTATTTCACGTGCCTTGGTCGGAGTGCTGGGGCAACAAAGCAGAGGCAATCTCTTTCCTACAGGACTTGGACCTAAGTAAAAGGGTGCATGGTCTCCCAAGTCACTCTTTCATCCCAAATCAGTTTGGGTTAGGTTTTCTCTCTCTCTCTCTCTCTTTTTAAGCCCTTATTGGCTTGGTGCGGTACCTCACATCTGTAATCCCACCACTTTGGGAGGCTGGGGCAGGCAGATCACCTGAGGGCAGACGTTCAAGACCAGCCTGGCCAACATGGTGAAACTCCATCTCTACTAAAAATATAAAAATTAGCCGGGAGTGGTGGTGGGCGCCTGTAATCCCAGCTACTCAGGAAGCTGAGGCAAGAGAATCACTTAAACTCAGGAGGTCGAGGTTGCAGGGAGCCAAGACTATACCACTGCATTCCACTATGGGTGACAGAGTGAGACTCCAACAACAACAACAAAAATTCCTTATGGATACATTACATATTTTGGTAATGTGAATGTGGAAAAAGATAAAGAATAACATAATGACAGATTATTTATATTGAGTCCCCAAAAAATAGAAACGAAGTTAGTTGAGAGAGGATTTTGAAATTACTACTAATCATCTTATTAGTATATTATCATCTTATTAATATCTTATTAGTATAATAATATAAAAAGTATATATTATTACTAATATGCTTTTGAATTTCACTATTAGCATGTATAACATGCAAAACTGAAAACAAAAATCTTATAAAAGCCCAGTCCTTTAATTATTGCTATCAACCAGTCTACATTTCTGCTTTTAAAAAATAGAATGTGAGATCCAAATATATCTGTGAAAATTCAAGCATGAATTTTCTTTGTCTGTTTTCACTTCAAATAAGAAAACATACTGCAATTAAACCAAAGTTTGTCTTTGATAGCAGGATTGTAATTAGAACATTCTAGTAATTGTTTTGCTAATTCTTCTCCTGCATAGTGGTTACTAAATACATATAGAATACCCAAAGCCAATACATCACAACCCAGTTGAAGATGTTTTGGGTTCCAAGAGAATGGAGTGAGGGAAAAGTCATGGTAGAGGTTTAAACTGAAGAAGTGGGGAGGAATAAGATGACTGAAGACTCTGGAGTGTGTGCTAGGGAGTTTGCACTTCATTCTGCACTTGGTGAGGACCTAAAACGTTTGCAGTAGAACATGATGAGATAATGCCAGTGGCTGTGAGAGAACGAACTTCAGCAAGACAAGACTAAATGACCTGCTGTGCGGACCTAAAAATCCACCCACCTGGTACACTCTACTCTGCTTTGATTCCTAAATGATATAAGTGAAATTTTAAAGCACTTCCACATCTCAACATTCTATTTCTACTGTGATTCAAATCATTTTATGCTTTTATGTCCAAAAATATGTTGCTTTTCTACTAAAATGCTGTACACCATTGCAAGGATTTATGTCTTCCTGAATGAAATTATGTGACCAAAGACATAATTATTAGTACTTCCTGTCCTGCACTTCTGTGTTCTATCCTCTCTTTTCTCAGTTCATAAGTACAAATGTTATTAAGAAACAAAACCCTGACACCTCCATAACTAAATTACATATTTATTTATCAATCATTTATAGGTAGTATTGTTTCTATCTTTCAGAGTCCCAGCTACCAATAGAGACCTTGATTTTTGATAAAACTATTTGATAAATATCCTAGTATAACCCAAGTTTATTAAGGGTACATGGTGGAAATTTCTTTAGCAAAATCAAGATCTGGATTTCTTCTTTTTCTAGATACACACAAAATTACATTTCCTAGCCCTATTATGGTTAGGTGGTGGTCTATTTTTGTCAATGAACAGAAGTAAGTGGAAAAGGCATGCATCCCTTCGGGGAAGAAGCATAGTAGAACAGATGCAAGAGATCCATGCTATTTTCTCCTCTGCCATAGTAACCAAGAAGTCTGTGTGTGGTCCAGAGGCTGAGGCTGTAAGGTGATGCAACTTCTGTGAGCCTGGATCCTGACAGACTGTGTGAGAAATAGAGCTCTCCTCTCTGCTTCTTTTCCCCAATAAAAGTATGTTGCATAGATACTCATAAGCAAGAAGTTAAAAATTGGTATGTTAAGTTGTATTAGTCTGTTTTCCTGCTGCTGATAAAGACATACCTGAGATTGGCCAATTTACAGAAGAATAAGGTTTAATGGACTCACAGTTTCACATGGCTGGGAGGCCCCTCAATCATGGTGGAAAGCAAGGAGGAGCAAGTCACGTCTTACATAGATGGCAGCGGGCAAAGAGAAGAACTTGTGCAGGGGAACTTCCCTTTTGAAAACCACCAGATTTAATGAGCCTTATTCACTATCATGAGAATAGCATGATAAGGACCCACCCCCCTGATTCAATTACCTCCCACTGGATCCCTCCCATGCCCATGATTCAATTACCTCCCACTGGGACCCTCCTATGACACATGGGAATTATGGGAGTTATAATTCAAACTGAGATTTTGGTGAAGACAAAGCCAAACCATATCATAAGTCATTGATAGTCCAGATTTTATTTATTACTGCAGCATTACTGACTTATCATGTCTAATAAAGTTTCAAAGACCCCTCTGAGCATCTGATGGCCGCTATGCACTCTGTCCCCAAGAAGTTGCATGGTCAAACAACATTATATATAAAGGATGTGAATATGCTTCTCCGTGTATCATCCACCACACATGGATACTGAAGATTGAAGAATATTGGTTCCTTCCTTACATATACAATGATACAAGCTGAGTACCCCAATCTGAAAATCAAAAATCTGAAATGTTAGAAAAACTGAAACTTTTTGAGCACCAACATGATGCAACAAGTGGAAAATTACACACCTGACCTCAAGCAATGGTTCTCAGTTGAATTGCAGTCAAAACTTAGTGTTATACACAAAATTATTAAAAGTATTACATAAAATTACCTTCCGACTATATATACATGTGTATTATGAAACATAAATGGATTTTAGATTGACTAGGATACCATCCCTGACATATTTCATTATGTGTATGCAGATAGTCCACAATCCAAAAAAAAAAAATCCAAAATCCAAAATACTTCTTGTTCCAAGCCTTTTATTATTGATTTATGTGGTGACCATTTATAATGTATCTAATTTTGAAAGTTGATGAGTTGAGGTAAGAAAATCAGTTGAATAAATCTTGGATTATTCCAAGATTAAAAAACAAGCCAGATTTGCAGTACACCAGCTCCAATTAGAACTAAAATAATATCTTATCAACCAGGGGTCTGATGGATACAGCCAGGCATTTGCTAAATGGGCTGGCAGTGTAGGGTAGAAGATGAGAGTGCTAGAGTTGTCTACTTTACTTGGGGGTTGAAGTTGTGAACTGAAAACAAGTACTTTTTAACATTCTTATTTGCTTACTTCAAAGAAAGTAAATTCCTGATTCTTAGTTAAAAACAATGAATACTATCAAGAGTCACATAGAAAGACCTTCTTGACATCAAAAGGCTCTCTAAGAAACTATGTCAGTAAGGAAATAAGATATCAAAACCATTCAGACAGATTAAACATTGAGGGGTAAAAGAGTTTTGCTAGAGTGTTTTCAATTTGCCAACCAAATCTCAAATGTTTAAATTATCATGTTTGAAGTGCTCACACTAAATATGTTTTGTTAGAGTGTTTCCAGCTTGCCAACCAAACCCCAAATATTTAAGTCATCATTTTTGAAGTGTTCACTAAATAAATAAATAAATTACATTTTTTTCCCCAGTGTAGCTGTGTGTACTGAGGCAAGCTCCTGGCTGTTACGGGAAGGTAACATTTGATTTTCATGCCTAGCCTCATTTTGTTTCCCCATGATATGGGCCACTCTACACCTTCCTCTCCAGCTTTGCAATCTCCTGTTGCCCTCCTCTGCCATTAGGGCTCCTACTCCTGATTTTACCACTTGGCAGGGTACATGTTCAGCCTTGGCTGTTCAGGGCAAGTCATAGCTTCGTGCCTTCTAACATCCTTCCTGTCACCTATTGAAATACATCTAATATGTAGTTTAATTTTTAGATCTTTTTCCTAGGCTGCTTATGTATGTCAAGGCTGATAACTCGATCTAAGAAGATTGCATTTTTAAAAATCAGGAACACAGGATATTGGAGGTCTTTGACATTTGATTACAGAGTACAACTGACCTTTGAACAATGCAAGGTTAGAGATACTGACCCCCACGCAATTGAAGATTCATGTAGAATTTCTGACCCCCCCAAATTTAGCTACTAATAGCTTACTGTTGACTGAAAGTCTTACTGATAATGTAGTCAATTAACATATATTTTTGTGTTTTTTTAAACTTTTATTTTAAGTCCAGGCATACATGAATAGGTTTATTACACAGGTAAACTTGTGTCAATGGGGTCTGTTGTACAGATTATTTCATCACCCAGGTGTTAAGCCATTGGTTATTTCTCCTGATCCTCTCTCCTCCCACACTCCACCCTCTAATAGGCCCCAGTGTGTGTCATTCGCCTCTGTGTGTCTATGTGTTTTCATCATCTAGTTCCCACGTATGAGAACATGTGGTACCTGGTTTTCCATTCCTGTGTTAGTGTGCTAAGGATAATGGCTTGCAGCTCCATCTATGTTCCTGCAAAGCACATGATCTTGTTCTTTTTTATGGTGGGATAGTATTCCATGGTGTATATGTATCACATTTTCTTTAACCAGTCTACCACTGATGGGCATTTAGATTGATTCCCTGTCTTTGCTAGTGTGAATAGCGTTGCAATGAACATATGCACGCATGTGTCTTCATAATAGATTAATTTATATTCCTTTGGGTATATACCCAGTAATAGGATTGGTAGGTTGAATGGTATTTCTGTCTTTAGGTCTTTGAGGAATCTCCACACTGTCTATGCTGTATGTATTATATACTGTATATTTACAATAGAGTAAGCCAAGGAAAAGAAAATGTTATTAATAAAATCATAAGGAAGAGAACATATCTACTATGTTTTAAGTGGAAGTGACTCATCATAAAGGCTTTTGTCCTCATCAACTTCACATTGAGTAGCCTGAGGAAGAGTAGCAAGAGGAGGGGTTGGTCTTACTTTCTCAGGGGTGGCAGAAGCAAAAGAAAATCCACATGTTCAAATCCATGTTGTTCAAGGATCAACCGTATGTGCATTTGTGCAATGTGCATTGTCCCAAGATGATGAGCATTGCAGATACACTTCAGCTTCCCGGCCAGACAAGAAAGCGATAGGCCAGGGGTAGAAATGTTTCTTGAAGAATGGAGAGATGAAATGAAAGCAGTTAGTTCACAGATGACACCACTTACAGGAGATAAAACAGGTGTTTTTTGGAAGAGCGTCTATGTGGAAAAGGAAACTGTTTTCTGAAGCCTTTCAGGGCAGAAGTAGAGCAACACGTGGAAGGTATGCACAGAGATAGAAAATTTTTGATTCAATACAGGAAAAAAATTTTTGTTAAGATTAGCCAGATTGGAAAGGTTTCTAAACTGAAATGTAAATGAAATTTTTTTTAATTGCACAAAACCATAAAGCAGGGCAGCAAAGAGAAGAAAAAGCAAAGGAGGAAGAACGAAAGCCAGCACTTACTGAACAAGCAGTTTGGCACAAGTGATTAAGAGTTCTATTTACATTAACTCAAACAAAACCCTCTAAATCTCAAATAATAGTAGATGCTATCATTTTCATTGTCATTTTAGAGAGAGAAGTTAAGAAAACAGCCTTGGTCGTTCAGCAGTTATTGGAGCTGGGATTTTGAAGCATGGGAATCTGGCTCAAGCCTGGGTTGTATCTACATCACTATTGAGAGAGAAGGAAATGATTTGAAATTCCTAGGAAATGAAACAAAGGAAAAGATGGGTAGGACTAGATAATGACTAGTCCACAAATAAAACAAAATATAAATTTCCACAAATAAACATAAACAGAGGCTCATGACTATCTCACAGACCTGGTGAAAAGGAATGAGAACATGTCCCTGAAAGGATATTTATTCTTGTTCAAAAGAAACAGGTTGAAATTAAAAGAAAAAGGAATAGAAATAAAATATTATTGTTACTTAGGTCAGCAAGGTAGAGAGGAAGCACACTGAGTTGAGGATAAAAGAAAACAAGTAAAAGAGTAAAATAATTGAGGGTGTATTCCTACAAGCCAGCCAGCCAGCCAGCCAGCCAGATAAAAGATTTTAACGGTATACATTACAGACGCAACATATTAAAGGATGATGAGGTGAACATCTAGACACCAGCTGGCGGTCTTGCTCTTTGAAAAGGCAGTGGATCCTAGGCCAGGCGCAGTGGCTTACACCTGTAATCCCAGCACTTTGGGAGGCCAATATGGGCAGATCACCTGAAGTCGGTAGTTCGCGACCAATCTGGCCAACACGGACAACCCAGTCTCTACTAAAAATACAAAAATTAGCCTGGTGGCACATGTCTGTAATCCCAGTTACTCAGGAGGCTGAGACAGGAGAATTGCTTGAACTTGTGAGGTGGAGGTTGCAGTGAGCCAAGGTCACACTACTGCACTCCACCCTGGGTGACAGAGCTAGACTCCAGCTCAAAAAAATAAAATGACAGGCAATGGATCCTCAACATTCTTGATTGCTGAGGGCTATTCACCTAGAAAGTAGAGGAAATAAGAAGACTTGGGTCTACTCTGGCCTTAATCCTGGCCAAGAAAAACTTGCAGAGAATATGGAAGTGGAAGGATCCTTGCAAGAAAGTGGCAATATGGTAATGGAATTTGTAATATCAAAGGACACTAACATTGGGTATATAGTCAACCACGTTCACTGGTCTTTATTTAGGAAACACAATTGCAGAATTGAAATCATGCTTCCTTGCTAATGAAGCAAATTATTTTTTTAACACTTTCTTCATAAGGCTACAGCCTTCTTCATAAGGCTACAGCCTTTAAATCTACTTTCCATCTCCCTCCCTTCTGTGTTATTGTTTTTATGCATTTGAATGCAATATATATTTTAATCACCATAAATATTATGGTGCTGCTTTGTATAGTCAATTTCACTTATATTTACCCATATGTTTACTCTCTCCCATGTTCTTTCTTCCCAACATTTTTGTTTTTATCTAGCCTCATTTTCCTTCTGCCTAGACAACTCCTTTCATCGTTTTTCTTTGTTTAGTCAGCCTAATAATCTAAAAATAACTCAGAAATCTCAGGGCATAGAAATCAAGGTTGGCAGTTCTTCTCTTTCAGTGCTTTAAATATATTGCTTAAATAAGTCATATTCATTTTAAATCTGTCTGGCTTATCACTTCTGGGAGAATGCCAGTATTATTGTGGTTTCTTTCAATGTTAAGTGTCCTTCTCTGTCACTTTTAAGATTTTCTCTGGGTCTGATTTTCTCCCAGTTTGGCTAGGATGTGTCTATGTATGATTTTCTTTGCATTTTCTCTGCGTGGGGTTCTCTAAGCTTGAGTCTGTGAGCTGAGATCTTACATCAATTATAAAAAATTCTTTACTCTTATATGTTCAGAAATTGCTTCTGCTTCAGCCTATGTCTTTTTGCTTTTGTGAATCAATTATAGAAATATTAGAATTTTGTGCATACCTCACATAATTCTTACATTTATGTACATTTATCTTCTACTTATTTTCTCCCTTCATGTACTTCATTGGGCATTTTCTATTAATCTATTATCCAGTTAATTAATCCAGTCTTCCAATCTATTACTAAATTCATTCACTAAATTTTGAACTGTAAATGTTGTATTTTTAAATTCTAGAATGTGCATTAGATACTTTGTAGATTTCAATTCTGTTACATTCTTTATGTTTTCATATATCTTCTCTGTTTTTTCTTCTGTTTTTGGAACATATCAATCATAGTTATTTTAAAGTTCTTGGATGCTAACTTCAAGTTCTGAATCATCTTTGGGTCTTTCATCTAATTATTTTTTTCTACTGGTTATTAACCAAATGATCGTGTCTCATCTTGTGTCAAGTAATTTTTATTTTATTTTAAACATTGAGTACAAAAGAATTATTAGAGTTTCCAGATGATATTATCTTCCCTAGATAGTATTTAGTATTTCCTCTAATAGGCAGATAGAGTAACTGTATGATCTACATAATCCAGAGACTGAGCTAACTCAGGGTTGTGTGACAGTTTTGGTGAAACTCAGTCTTCCTATAGTTCATCACTCTTTCTAGGACTTCTTCAGGATGTCTGTTGATACTCTGGTGGCCTTTGACCCCTTGTCAAATCACCTGCAGGTGCTTTAGCTCACACATCCTCCCACAAGGGTTACTGCTTTGTGAGCCTGCGGATGACCTCACTCTGCTTTTCAAAAGGTTTAGACCAAGCCCCAATATTCAACCTCTACCCCTTTCCCAGAAATAACAAAAATACACAGTAAAAATAAAATCTGCTGATCCTCAGACAAAAATTGAGCAGTCTTTCCTCCATAGAATTTTAGTTCTTCTAGACATCATTAGTTCCACAGCTCTCTAAAGGATTTATGAATTTGAATTTTTCTCAATTTATGAATTGAATTTAGGGAAATTCTGAATCCCAAATGATCGTATGACCAAGCCTCTATTTCTAAACACTAATAGCTGTGACTCTGGAGAGCTGACATTGTAATGGAGATAAGACAAACAAACCTAGTGTGCCTGGCTGGGCTATCTTTGGTTCTAATGAGGAAGCCATGCGAATACATTCCAGATTGACCTGTTCATACCACAGCTCAGAATCCTGTACTGACTCCCCCTTGTCTACTGAACAGTGTATAAATGCCTCATTCTTTTCTTTCTTTCTTTCTTACTTTCTTTCTTTCTTTCTTTCTTTCTTTCTTTCTTTCTTTTTTCTTTCTCTTTCTTTCTCTTTCCCTCTCTCTTTCTTTCGTCTTCTTTGTTTCTTTTTTATTTTTGATGTAGAGGGTTCTCACTCCATTGCCCAGGCTGGAATGCAGTGGCATGGTCACAGTTCACTGCAGCCTCAACCTCCTGGGCTCAAGTGTTCCTCCTGCCTCAGCCTCCCAAGTGGTTGGTACAATAGGCATGCACCACCACACCTGGCTAATTTTTGTATTTTTTGTAGAAACGGGGTCTCACCATGTTGCCCAGGCAGGTCTCCTGGTTTCAGGCAATCCTCCTGCCTTGGCCCCCCGAAGTGCTGGGGTTACAGACATAAGCCACTGCACCTGGCCAGTGCTTCAGTCTTGCTTGGAAGATTCTATACAGCATACCCTACACTCATTTTTCACTATTTCATCCTATGAACACGAACTTGAGGCAAACTGGAAAATGTGAAGCTTATTTGGGAAGTCAGTTAGCACATGTTTGTTGAGCACTGTTGTGGGCATTTTGTTGGGTGATGGAGCCGGAACTCACTTGCCCTTTGGAGTTTAAAAATGAAGACTGACATTAATTACAAGTGTGATGAGTTCTACAAAGGACGGCACATTCTAGAAATATAACATAAGGAAGCAATCTAGTATAGGTGTTAGGAAAGATTTCCATGAAGAAATAACTTAGAAGAGAAAACCTGCAAGTTAGAATAGAAATGAGTTAAACTAAAGGGAACAATGAGGAGAGAGCATTCCGGGCGGAGAGAACTCCAAGTACGAAGGCTCTGAGGCATGGCATGTTTAAAGATCTCTTCAAAACATTTTATGGCAGGAACAGAAAGAGGAAGAAGAGTGTTTCAAAGTGAGGATGGAATGTAGACTAGACCCTGTTAGCTCTGTTATTCAGGTTTCATTTTTTTAAAGGGAAGTTATAAAATGGTTTTCTTTTACAGAAAATGGAAGTCAGAAATCAGGACATGATAAGTACTGCATAGCTAAAACACAATGCTCACTGCAGGTCAGGGACTGAAATCAAGAGAGGCAAGGGGGGTCGGGCACTGGTGGCTCAGCCTGTAATTCCAGCACTGTGGGAGGCCGAGGTGGGCAGATCACTTGAGGTCAGGAGTTTGAGACCAGCCTGGCCAACATGGTGAAATCCAGTCTCTACTAAAAATACTAAAATTAGCTGGGCGTGGTGGCATGCACCTGTAATCCCAGCTACTCAGCAGACTGAGGCAGAAGAATCGCTTGAACCTGGGAAGGGGAGGTTGCAGTGAGCAAGATCACGTCACTGTACTCCAGCCTGGGCGACAGAGCAAGACTCCGTCTTTAAAAGAAGAAAATAGAGAGGCAAATAGGGTAGGATGTGGAGAACCCAATCAGAGGCTATTGCCACAGTTCAGCTTGGGTCAGGATGCTGTTCCCTCTATTCTAAAAAAGAAGGTTGCAGAATTAAATATGAAGGTACATTTTAATTCTTTTTTAAAGTCTAATTACACAAGTAAAGCTTGAGGTGATTTGGTGTAGCTGTAGCACCTATGCTAGACAGCAAGGTGATCTGGCTGTAGAGATTCAGTATTCGGTGGCAGTGTGGTGTGGTGACCAGGAAGGAAAAAAAAAAACACTTCTGTTACTAGATCATATCATAAGGAGGATGTTACTTACAGCAAAAGAGATATTTGTTAGGAGATAATTTTCTATGAGTTTCTCTTTTTTCTGCATGTCTTGCCAGCAGATATACCAGCTGCCTCTGTTCTGGACTATTTTCCAAGGACAGTTGTATAGTAACATATATATAACAACCATGGAAGATAGACATCATTTCTTTCCGGCAAGCTTTACTGTCCATTATAAAATATTATATTCCCTAAGCTTATCGTTTCTCTCTCATAACACAAGCCATTGCATGTGCAGGTGTCAGCTGACACTTTCACATTGCCCTGCAAGAATTGGGGCTCAGGGAACCAGCACAAATGCTCATACTCTGGCTACTGCTATTGTATTGAGTAATAAACTGTCTCCTATTTCTGCACCAGGAATCTCACATTTTCTGCCAGCATCCTGGCAGAAACTGGCCAACTCTCTTGTTTGCAAACAAGTAAAGGGTAGCTTAGACTCCTCACCATTCCGGGAGTGTTACTCCAAGAGCGTCTCTACTTGCCCCATTCGTCCCCAGGCCTAAATATCACATACTGAATACCATAGGATCAGCCTTGCCCAGATCTTAGCCAAATAGACAAGACCTAGCTTTCTATCAGATCCCAGCAGCGGCTGGGACACAGGCTCAATAAAATGAATTCATTTCTAGCATACATGTTTGCCTTAGGAGATAGTGAACTCCTGACTTTGTGATCCACCCACCTCAGCCTTCCAAAGTGCTGGGATTACAGGCTTGAGTCACTGCGCCTAGCCGGAAGGGACTTTTTTTTTTTTTTTTTTTTTTTTTTAGACTGAGTCTCACTCTGTCGCCTGGGCTGGAGTGCAGTGGCGCGATCTCAGCTAACTGCAACCTCCACCTCCCGGGTTCTTGTGATTCTCCTGCCTCAGCCTCCCAAGTAACTGAACTACAGGTGTACGCTGCCACACCCGGCTAATTTTTTGTATTTTAGTAGAGATGGAGTGTCACCGTGTTGCCCAGGCTGGTCTCGAACCCCTGAGCTCAGGCAATCCACCTGCTTCTGCCTCCCAATGTGCTGGGATTACAGGCGTGAGCCACTGCGCCCCGCCCTGGAAGGGACTTTTAAAGATCTTCTAATCTAGTCCCCGATACCAGAACCACCTATCACCTCTAGCAACTAAAGCACAGGTTCAAGACCACTTGGAAGTGGCATTACACTCAGACTTGGTGGGGGCTTGCTACACGAGCTTCATGGGAGGGGAAGGTGGTAGATAAAGGGATAATGTAGCATAGCAATTCAACTGACCTAAATGTTAAGATCCCAAAAAGGGCTCTTTCTCTCGCTTTCTCTCTTTCTCTCTCTCTCTCTCTTTCCCTCACTAGGGAAATAGTATTCATGAATATCGTTATGTGACTGTCACACCCAAAAGGCTGCGTTTAGTATTGGCATAGGTGCATACTTAACTGATGCTGGCTATTACAGAGACAAGAGTGTGGATGAATTGCCCCTTTTGGTGCATTTTGTGGCCCTGTGTTTTCCAGCTTTGTAATACTGCCAGTTCTTATCAGTGGCTTGGGTGTTTTGACTTGCCAATCAATGCTTTACAAATGTTTGTGAGGTTGTTTAAAAAATTTTCCATTACATTTAAATTTACATTTAGGAAATGGCAAATAAAGCAGTAATTTAATACAGACTGTGCATACTTTTCTCCCTTCAACTTTAGTATTTCTCTGATGGGCTAATTAGGAGAAATAGATTCATTTCCAATCATTTACTTCCACTTTGAAGAGTAGCCTCTGTCTATATGAAAATGCATAGGAAACTTTGTTTATCTGGAATTATTTTAGCTATGTACTACTATTCAAAGACTTCTTGACAACAACATAAAGTAATAGCTTTTGTGCTGGGCCACCTGGAAGCCCTGACATCAGATGAGCCTGTGGATGCCTTAGCAACCACAGCTTTGTAGTCATGGTAACAGCTTTGCCCTTCATAGGCAAAACCAATGAGTTTTAATCATCACTACAATCTAGCTAAGCTTCTCTGACCTTATCAGGGAGCAACAAGATCTTTCTGTTCTTCCTGCACGTGCCCCTCAGCAGAGAGGGGAAAATGTGCATAATGTACCTTATTTAAATGTCAAACTTGGATTATTCAAACAATTGAATCCTTCTTCTAGTTTGATGGATTAAATGTTGTGGTTTTCTTAAAGTAGACTGTTGATTTCAGTTACCCATGAGCATTGTTACAAAAGCAGAGCGTACAGCATGCATAATATAAATGTGATGACTAAACATTTCAAAGGAGTAAAATACGTAGATTTCCAATCAATGACAAGGATTGGAAATCCCAGGGGACCCAGAAAATAATGTCCATATGTTTTTTGGCTGTTTTTACTCTCATGCAAGATGATAATAAAGAACTGTATCATCATTCAAATTAATATGTTACACCAAGTTTGCAGCAGCAATAAACAAATCAGAACTCAGTCTACTCTGGCCTGCAATGCCTTTGAAAAGGCTTATGACTTTCCATGCATACTTCCTTCCTAAAACTGGGCTAGTAAACTATAGCCCTGAAAACTGCTTATTAACTTTCTCAAGATCAAAAGCATGAAATAATGAGCCAGGACTAAGCAGCCCATTCATAAAAAAGACAAAAGTAATTCTTTCAGTGAAGCTTTACTAGCTGCTCATAGATACAGTATGTATGATTATTTAATCTCATATGCAAAGGTGTAATAAACCAAATAGATTTTCCAACCATATATTATTTAACTCTTGTTTACTTGAATGGTTTCACACTTCACAGTACATTTCATGTCCAAAAAAAGCTCAAATTACTAAGCCTTTTTAGGGGGGCGGCGGGGATGGTGTCTCACTCTGTTGTCCAGGCTGGAGTGTAGTGGCGTGATTTCAGCTCACTGCAACCTCCACCTCTCAGGTTCAAGCGATTCTCCCGTCTCAGACTTCTGAGTAGCTGGGATTACAGGTGCATGCCACCACACCCAGCTAATATTTGTATTTTTAGTAGACATGGGGTTTCACTGGTTGGCCAGGCTGATTACGAACTCCTAACCTCCAGTGATCCGCTCACCTCGGCCTCCCACAGTGCTGGGATTACAGGCGTGAGCCACCGCACCTGGCCTACAAATTATTGAGCTTTTAATGCTATTTGAATGGTATTTATTCCTTTTCCTCAAGTTCATTTTTAATTCATGCTGTTCTACTAGTGTTTCCAGTCCCAGGCAGTCTAAGACAAGAACCACCCTTCTCCCAGGGAAAATTACCCTTAATAAATCAGCTGAAGTTAGATTAATTTCTAATGCTTCTGATCTGTTCAAATTCAGAAAAGTGGTTCCATCATTTATGTGTTCAATTTAATGTATACAAAATGCTTATTAGGTTATTATGTTAAATGCCATGGAAGATACAGAGATGAACCAAAAGTGACTATGGCTTTCAAGAAACCCCCAAACAAGGTTTGATTAAAGTGATTCTTGATTTTCAGTGCTGTGAAGTCATCTTAAGCAATAACTAAAAGTCACTAACTTTCCTATTTTCTTTTCCAAGAAAACCCAAGGAGAACTGAAAGTTTATCTTCCATTGACTTTAATAGATTCATGTGTTTTCTTGCTTTTATTTTGTTAGCTCTAAGATCTAAAGTTTTTGTTTTTGTTTTTTAGAAAAAGAGAGAAAAGGAGAAAGAAAGAAATAAACAGCAAAAGAAAGAAAAAAAAGAATGAAGGAGAGAAAGAAAGAGGACGAGAAAGAGGGAGAGAGAATGGGATTCTTGTTTTATTGCCCAGGCTAGAATGCAGTCTAAAAATGGGATTAAAAACCTCTTTTATGCCAATAATCATTGGAGTGTTTGAGGCATCTTTTGCTACAGGTATTTTGCAACATGAATGTGCTATTGCTGAGTTTTTTTTTATTACCAGTTTTTAAAACAGCTTCTTATCCAGATGCAGTGTCTCATGTCTGTAATCCCAATACTTTGGGAGGTCAAGGCAGGAGGATTACTTGAGGCCACAAGTTTGAGACCTGTCTGGGCAACATAGCAAAACTCCACCATTAAAAAAAAATTCTTGAATCAAAATAAAATACTATCTTAGATATTTTGACTGGAATGAAAAGTTTTTCTGTCAAAAGGATCATGATCGTTTGTCTCATGGCATTTTGGTTCCATGGTTTCTACCAGATAAAGAAGGTGTTGTTGGTGAATATGTTGGAACTGTCATAAAATGGGCAACCAAGAGATAATTTTAAATAAAATTCAGCTTTGGCAAACTCAACATAAAAGAAGTCATTGTCCAAGAAATGACTTCACACTTAAACTTTGGGTTGGTAATGTGAAAAATAAAAGCCAAATGGAGAACATTGAACTTAATATTTGGAAAATTATCTGACTTAACATTTTTTTTTGATACTAGAACCTTTAGAATTATAAGCTTCTAGTCAATTCTTTTTATCCTTAATAGGTCATTGCAATCTTTGCTAATATCTGATAAGCAGGAATATTACAAAATCATAAAAATAATATTCCGGGGATGAACATTAGGGTCATCTAGTCCGACTCTATAATTTTATCAGGGGGAAATTGAGGTCTGGGGGTTTTATTCCAACTTAAGATATCAGATTTGACTATTTCTTGATAGCTCAACCAATTTGACTAACTGGTTTGGCATCAGTGTTGACTTGCAGTGAAGTAAATGTTGTCTGCTTTTAGTGAGATTTGATTCTATTGCTTTAATTTATGTTTCTTCTTCAGTTCACTTAGTTTTAGCCTCCTCTAAGTCAAAGGATGATCAAAGTTCATGAAGAGTTAAGAGAAGGCCATTAATTAGTCCTCACTGAGGTGAGTTGCACTGACAGGAAATTGGCTTAAACATTGGAAAGAAATAGATAACTGTAATAATGGGTTTTTAAAAAAACATTTTGAGTTTTCTCAGTCTGATTTTTTTCTGACTTTAAGATTTTCTTTGTCCCTAGTATCTTGTGGGTAGTCTCTATTATGCCTTCTTCATATTTTCATTTTATTTCCTCATTCCCTTCTTTGGTTCTCTTTTTAACCTTCTGTAAACTCATCCTCTTCTCTTCATGAGTGTCATAATGGTAACCAAGCTGAGACATCATTTGACCTTCAATGTCTGAATATGAATTCATAATCCTGTGTGGCCATTCTGATTCTGTAGGGTGAATTTTTGTGAGAACACACACACACGCATACACACAGATAGTGTCTCTTGCAGATAAACAAATCTCATCCATAGCTGAAAGCAAATCTATGGTTTAAGAAAACTTGTCTTCAGTGGCAGTTTATCAGCACCTTCATTCTGTCTGAGTGCGTGCCCTCTTTGGACTCAGGGACCATACATGGGCATGTCTCTTTGTTATATCTTTGGCAACTCACTGGGGGAGTTTCTTTACCCATCATGCCCTGTGTCCTAGTGCTCTCCTTCTTTCTAACCCCTTTGGATCTTATTTGCTGTGCATATTATGCTCTCAGGAGCCTGGTCTCTAAGATGACCTATAATATTCTAAATTATTTGTCTAAAGACTTTAATGGAGGAAAATGGCTTAATATGAATCTTAAAAGGACCCGTCAGTGCTTTGACATAAATGAGCTGGGAATTTTTAGTGCTGTGGCATGGTGGCTGGGGATATTTAAGGAATCATCCTTTGTTATGCTCTTCAATTTATTCAGTGGATAGTCAGCATCAACTACAAGCCAGCCCTTTTTACCCAGTTTACACACTTATATCTGGGTGTCTCAATGGAAAAACTAACAATAATAATCTTTATGTATCAAGGGTCTGTTGCCAGCCTGTATTAGTTTGCCAGGACTGCCATAACAAAACATCACAAACTGGTGGCTTAAACAGCAGAAATGTGTTTTCTCATGGTTCTGGAGGCAAGAAGTCCTGGATCGAGGTGTCAGCAGCATTGACTTCTTCTAAGGCCTCCGTTGGTGGCCTGTAGATGGTCTCATTCTGACTGTGTCTTCACACGGTCTCCCCTCTGTGGGCGTGCATGTCTGTGTCCTAATCTCTTCTTATAAGGAACCAGATTGGATCAGGGCCACCCAATATGACCTCATTTTACTTTAATGACCTCTTTAAAAGTCCTGTCTCTAAATCCAGTCACATTCTGAATGCCTGAATGAGTTCAGATTGGACCTGAACTCTATCTTAAAGATATGAATTGGGAGGGGATAGGGAGGAGGATACAGTTCAGCCCATAACATAGCTTCACACTGTATTAAACAATTTTGATGTGTTGTCTTTAACCATTAAACAAAATGAGACATTAATTTTACTGTTCAGAATTTTCTGTTGAATAATTGGGGGTTAGAGAGGATAAGTAACTCTCTAAAGTTACATAACTACTAGTTGGTGAAACTAGGGATTGGATCGCACCTAATAGCTACAAAGCCATGTTTTTCTGCTATACCGCTCGGCCTCCAGCTGAGATTTATAGCCAGTCAGCTTTGCTCCAACACATATTGGTCATTCTTCCTGGAATTTTTACTCCATGGGAGATTGAGAGGCTTAACTGATATGTGGGCAAAAATTCTTCTGGAGAGATTTTAAAATCTTTAAAAATATTTACCAAGTTAAAGAAACTGACTATTAAAAGAACTCATTTTCTGTAATGAGTTCTTTTAATAGTCAGTTTCTTTAACTTGGTAAATATTTTTAAATATTTTAATTTTTTTTTAGTAATAAAGACATTTCAGAATTTTAGTTTTTTACACCCCTGATAGTTTTACACAGATCCATAAAAAAAAAAATTTTTTTAATCAACAGGAAAACACTAATTAGCATGTGTTTATCTAGCTTCTAACCCACCAGAGGGCAAAAGGTGAACTGATTTGGAATCTTGAATATTTTTGAAGACAGGCCACAGAATTCTTGTTTTTCTCAGTTCAACATGTTTTTCACAGGAGTGAGCTATTTAAGCAGAAACCAAGTTCAGACTTCTTTGCTAATATCCTTTTGTGTCATTGGAAATGCAAACAAAAGTACCTGCTTACATGTTCAAATTACTTATTTTGCCCAATTTTAATGCTAGAACATACTGAAATGAGAGATTTTTTCATGATAATATGAGAGATTATTTCATGATAAAAGATTACCTGCAACACATCAGTTCTTTTGTTTGTATTTGTAGCATGGAAATATTTACATTTAAAGATACATATACTTTAATCAAAATACAAAATGATGACGTTCTTAAGAAAGATAAAAATAAATTTCTTTTATATTAGTTTATAATTAAGATTTTTTTTGTTGTTTAGGCATTCTAAAGAAAGGAGAAAAAAATAACAAGGAAGAAAAGAATAATACAAAATTAAGATTTGCTATTAAGGTGGTAAATTTGGAGATGGGAGGTTGTTGAAATTGAGATAGAAATCTTTTTTTCCATCCTTTTTCTATCCTTATCATAGATAAACAAAAGAAAGATGATGGCTATAGGAGGTAACACTTGTAATGTCTGTACTGTAATGTAGTTATTACTCTTTAACAAATGCACTGTTACTGAGTAATGATGAAAGCATAATTCAGCAATAGAGGGAAAAAAAGAATTATGTCCTTCAGATCTAATTTTTTAAAATTAAGAATTTTACCAAAGGCCAAATGTATAACTCTGCTTGTGAAATCCCTCACAGTAATCTAGCAAACCTGCAGGAACATCAAAGAGCACAGTTATCTTAATGTCTGGGCTAGCACATAATAGTAGTGGGCTAAGCCTATAAATTCCATTTCCTGTGGATCAGTTGATCTACCTCTAGGTCTTGTCCACAGATCTTCCTTCTAAACCCATGTAATCACTTGCTCTTGGATGCTCTTGATCCACAGGTGACTTTATGAGACTAGGTAGGTAATGGTACGTGAAGGATAGCTGTGGTGTAATTAGAAAATTAGCCCTGTGGTTTGGCAATGTGCTCACACCCCTAGAACAGAGACTCATAAGACATGAGATTTCTCAAGTTCTGTGGATTAGGGATAGTAATGAGGAGATCTTGGGCTTAGCTATTGCTGGACAATATCAAGTTTCTGCCTTACAGATCAGAAATGTAATTACCAGTTAACCTGAAGGAGACTAAACCCCAAAATGATCATATTATTAATCAAACACTCAAAAAATGTATTGCAAGTTTTGGCATCTCTCATCTGTGAGATGTGTGGCATCTCTCATCTCTCTATTCTGTGCCAGGAGTGTGCCAGGAACCTGAGATGTGAAAAATATTTACAAATAAGAGCTTCCATCTAATAAGTAATTAATAAGCCAGATGATAATTCACTATTTTACATTAAGCAATAATGCTCAACCTGTTTCAGGGTCATGAGCCTTTTTGGGAATCTTTTAAAGTCATAAAAGCTTCTGCTCTGAAAACAAAATGCAAATGCATCTAACATTATGAAGACAATATTAAAGAGTTCACAGGATTTTGAAGATCACCCAGGGATGCTGGTTTAAAAAGTTCTGACGTTAAAGAGGCACTTATGTCCAGTGATGGGCCTTTTGGATCATCAGTTTAAGTATTGATTTGAAGGAAAATTAACAAGGAGAAGGCTTTGATATGACTATCACTACGGAATGAGCAATGAATGTTAGATTATTTCACCCGAAGTAAGGCAGAGTGAGTTTTTCTGCTCACAAAGTTTACATGTTGGGAGTAAGTAACCATGGATGTCTTTTGCTAAAGCATCAGCCCAGGACAAGCCAAGCTCTCAGAGCAAGGAGAACATCTTGTTTTCCCTAGTTTAAATTGTTCAGCTCTACGAGTATTTATTTATAATCCTTTTGAGACCATATCATATCTTTATGACATGGCTCATATTCTAAAAATTTTTAACATAAGCCTATCTTTATATGGGCATATGGACTCACAAATAATTTTTGTAGTAGGCACAGAAATACACTGATGGACAAGTACACAGTGTCCATTATTTCAAAATATATAAACACTACCAGATTCACCAAACATAGGCAGAGCCAATTTTTTAGTTATTAGCTTTTTCTTAAACTAAGTAAGAAAAATAAAACAAACTGCAGCTAAGTCTCTTCCAGTGATTTTCAAAGTTATTAAAGAAGTTTCCCCCAAATCTAAATATATGCCTTGACTAAACTCCTACTGTATAAAAAGCATTTTCTATAAAGAAGAAATAAGATTGATCCTTATTCTTAATGAATTTATAATTTTATTGGGAAGATACAATAGCTGTTAAGAGCCAGGCAGATCTGCCTTCAAATACTAAGTCTGAAAAGTTCTGTTTTTTCTTGGATTAACTCCTTATGCTTTCTGATGTTCAGTTTCTTCATTTTAAAATAGGAAAAAATAATAGTTATCTCATTGTATTGTTATGGAATATGAAAAGATAAATTTTTAAAGGATCTTGGCATGTGTTTGATAACAGCTATTATGATTACTAAAACAGATATCATAAAGTAGATGCAAAAAAAGTCACAAATTGCAGAGAATGACAAAATGTCAAATGATTAGTACAGACAATGACTGGTTCTGTTTAGAAGAATTAGCATGGGTGGAGTGTTCAGAAGCTTTCATCGAAGATAGGACCTGAACTCTTGTCTTAAAGTCTAGATGAGATTTGGGACAGGGAAGAGAAGGTTATACAAATTGGAAAAGTGTGAGTGGTGAGTATGGAGACCGACTAGAAATGTTGTGTTTAGGTGACATGGTGCAGATTATCTGGCTTGTACAGAAGGTTGCAGAGGTAGGGTTGGGAAAAACTGGGAGAGTCTTGAGTCTTCATAAAACGTCAAGGAACTGAAAGGCATCTCAGCAGAAAATGACGTGTTTTAGAAAGATTCTTCATATTATCATGGTATGGAGGACAAATTTCATTTTGGAGTAGGGGTTTAAGAGGTGGAGATGGATGTAGGATTGTTAACTGAGGCTACTTTAAAAACAACAACAACAACAGAAAAACTAACATCATGGACATAATGGGAAGCCTGCCTGGATGATGGCAGTGGGATGGAACAAGCAAAGGTATAAACATTAAGAAAGAAGGTGCTTATGGGTAGACTGGAAAGAGATCACTTGAAGACAACGGTGTCAACAAGTATATACTGAAGGCATAGTAGTCAACCTGAGTGTCTGAGGGAAACGAGGAAAAAGGAAATTGGGAAGTGGGATTCTTTTGGCAGGTAGAAAAGGGGGAGGAGATGCTTTTAAATTCTAAACAGCTTACTTCCTGAAGGAGGAAACATGTCTCATTCACCTTGGAATCCTTAGCACTTAGTACAAAATCAAGAACATGAACATGAGTAGTATGAGTGTGCAACTGGAGTTCAAATCAAAGCTGGAAACAGAGCTTGTATGGCTGAAGTTTGAGATTTGATCCATCCTGAGGGAAAGAAGCAGATGGTGGGTGGGACCCAGGGTTGGGGACAGGTAGTTATTTACCATCCTCCTTAGCACTTGTCATGTAGATAACCAACTTTCAGCTGCCTATATCTGCAACTCTTTGCTTGAAGACTTCTTTTGCCCATCAGAGCCTGTTAAACCTATATGTGAGGCAAACTACAGTGCTGGAGAATAATTATCCTTAGTAACAGCCCTCAAGCAAAGTCAGAGAGAAACTGATGGATAAATATCCAGCTCCAATTGCCAAAGTGGTAATTTGCTTGGTGGCTTCCACTATTGCTTCCCATTGCTGTCATCTCCCTTTAATTTTTCCTGATAATACCTCTCAAGTAAACCACTTGCACTTGTAACCTGTTTCCAGGGTATGTCTCTGGGAAATTCCACTGTGCTAGTGGGAATAATGCAGATTATCAAGGGAAGTGACCCAGATGAATATAACTTCTGTGGGGAGCATTAGTGGGCCAGGGCAAGTCAGGAAGGCAGAATGAATAGTGGTGCAGTGTACAGTCATGACAGCCCAACCTAGACCCACGTCCTCTAGAAAAAGGAGGCATGAGTGTACTCTGGATCCCAAAGGCCGCACTGAGATTAAAATCTAGTGGGTAAATTCTAAGGAGAAATAACAAGCCACATGTGAAGTCTAATTAGATGAACTAGGTTGGTGTCTCAAAAAATATCTCAAAGAGTAAAAATGAAAGACGTAGAAATGAACTGAAATCAAGCCAGGCAAAGGGAGCTAAGAGAGGGAAACGTTTATACCTCTGAGTCCTAAAAGCTACCCAAGTAAGTGGTTGATCCTGGAACCAAGCAGAAAAGAGAGATTAGACCTTGGTGAAGGTTGAACAATTGAAGATTCTGTTAACTTAGTTTTGTTGTTATTACAGGTATTTTGTCATTTGCATGCTCTCAGCATGTATTTTTATTTAATTATTTTCCAATTTCTCTGCAAGGGTTTAGGTATCTGCTATGGGATGTCATTATCATCACTTTGATATTTGACTCTCTTCCCTTTCCTTCACGTGATGCTGTTGGAATCTTCTCAGCTCAGGTTCGCTGTTTGTCTTGGGTTTCTGTGCTCTTTTGGGTAGTGTGACACTGGCTGGCAAGAGAACCAGGTCACATCTGACTGATTCAGTAATTTGACAGTTACTCAGCTGATACCCTCTGCTGTTGTTTTGTTCCATCTCCTTGAGGTGAATGCCAGCCTGCTACTCACCAAATGCAGCCAGGGGTTAGTATGCGCCTCTTGTCTACAGCACCAAAGCCTGCCTCTCTCTGTTGAGCCTGTTGACTAGTCCTTGCCACCTAGAGATATACTCTAGGTAGCTGGTTGTACCCTGTCATTCATTCCAGAATGTACAATGTTCTTTTTTCATTTTCAGGCTTGAAGGCTACCTGTCTGATAGTCCACTTTGGAGGCTACTATGCCACACTCTTTTACTAGATAGCCTCCAAAACAGACACTTGAAACCAGCACTAGGAAATAGCAAAAGTTAGGTCTCTGCTGCTGACACCATGGCAAACCCTCTTTCTGTGGCAACCACCTCCTTGCTGTACAATTCAGGTTCTTGGCCCCTTCCTGACACTTCCAACATTACAGAGAAACAATGACTGAAAGGAGCAAAGACAAATTGTTTTTCAAATGTCAAGGGTTTGCCTCCTTACATTTCACTCTCCTTCCTCAAAATATTCTGCATCCAAGTGCCCTAGCAAACAGCAGAGGCTCCTAATTCACCCCGAGCATGGAAAGCCTGCAGGGTGGGGAGATTCTAAAGAGTTTTGAACAATTCCCTACTGGTTGTAGTAACTGTCAAAACTATTCTAAGCCCTCTTATGACATAATATTGTTAGAAGAGAACTAAATTTGATGTTTAGATATTACTGGTTCATTTGAAAACCACCCAACACAACCATGTAGCATTTAGTGACAACAGTCTAATGAGGTCTCAGTGGGTTGCGCTGGTTAGCTGAAAGATGGTGTAGAAACATCTGTCAGAGAGTTGACTGTCCAACTAAATTTAGAATGATTCTAGAGTAATCTTTTTGTTTACCAAACTTAGAGTGAAAAAGAATATACTGGCTGCGAAATATTCAACTGGGAAGAAAATCTCCGATAGCATACAGTCTTGTTCTGAACATTTTTAGACAAGATCACTTCTGTTGCTGAAAAAGGTAGCAAAGAATTCAGCAAGGAAGTAATCCATATAAAATTAGTATTGGATAAATATGGCTGTTCATGTTATGTGTGTATGTGTGTGTGTGTGCTGAAATATTTATAGTGTAAAACACATTGACATAAGTTCCCTTACAGCAAACATTGGCTTGGAAAATCCTAATGCAGCTGTAGAGCAGATGGATCTGGTAAATTCTTGTTTCATTTTAAAAAAGGACTAGTAACTGCTACATTTTTACTGTTTCACTTACTACAAAGGCATTCTAATAATTGGCCCTATCAACTAAAGGAGACAAGAAGAAATTGAGTGATAGGTCAGGGGCAAAGGGGAGGATATTCTGGGTATCTTAAAATGTTTAATCCTTGTTGTAATTGAAAATATACCTGAACTGAGAACAAAGCCATAATATTGTATAAACCAGTGAGTATCCTAGTGTGTTTATTCATTGGGTATTGCATATCCACTTATAGTCACAAGGAGCCATGGAATATTTGGTCTTGTTTTTTGAGAATGTTATAGGCACATTGTATTTGTGCTTTCAAAGAGAAATCTTCATAATATTCAAATCAGTGCTCAAATCAAGTAAAGTAAGCTATGAATTTTTAATTAAGAATGTCATTAAGACAATTACCTAGCCATAAATTAATTATGTAAGTCATACTGATTTTTTAAAAGGAGAGGGAGAAGACAGTTAGAAGGTAAAGCACCACAAACTTCATAGGTTAAAAAAAAACTTTTCCAATGGTGGCCTCTGCAATGTGAAATCTCAGATGATTACTTGGTGATGAGGGCCTCATGGTGAAGCAGCAGCTGGGCAGAAGAGTGATATAGCTGAGTTTCTGTTGTTTTCATAACTCCACCTCTGCTGAACAAAATAATTAACAGGTACTATCTCATTTAATCTTAATAATAAGTGTAAAAGATAAGAATTATAAGTATCCTCATCTTGCAAAGAAAGAAACTAGATTTGAGATTAGGTAAATAACATGCTTAAGATCACCCAGCTAGTAAAAACTGGAACCAGAGCTCAAACCAGAGTATCTGACTTGCAAGCCTGTCCTCTTGAACACTGGTCTTTAATGGCTCCTGGAATGTTAGTTCAAGATGTGTTTGCTGCCAGCTGTGGTGCCATGGTTGAACCCCAAGACTGTAATTTCCAAAGCCTCTTTTGTTTGTTCAGTGACCATTGGTTTGTCCTTCTTTCTCCAAGCTGAGGCACTAGGGGAGCCAAGGCAGCATACAGGTGTATAGGTAAGGGGCAGGGAGTGGGCAGGAAAGTACCCTTCACTTGGACATTAATGAAACATAGAGTCCGTGTGCAATTTAGATGCTGGCCATACAATAGGGACTCCATTAATATCTCTTGGTTAGTCAGGAATGCCCAGTTTTTTTGGTTAATGCGGTGTTGTGGTATGTGCATAATGTATGTGTGCATATCCACATATGGGTTGTGAATAATATACCACATCAGCATCAGATTAGATCTAACTGAATCTGATACGTTCAAACTTGTCTATGAGTGAAAAAAATCAAAGGACTCAATTTTTCCAGAACACAGGGAAACTGTACATGAGAATTTGTGTGTGGATTCGTATTTTACTGATATATGTTCAGTATATATCAGTAATGTACTCTTGATGGAAAGAGCATCAAGGGTACATTAGCCCTATGGACACTCACGGTTTCCCATATAGATGTGTGATATGGTCATAATTAATAAATAATTGAAAACTCCTTTCAGCAGTCTGGAATTGGTTCTCTATCAATGGTTCTGTCTCATGAGATTGATATTGAAAAATGCATCAATTTTAAGAGGAGAGCAACACTGGGCAAGTAGTCCAGCTTCAGCATTCTTATCAGATTGGCATTCTTTTCCTCTGCTGTGTAGTGTGATAAAAAGGAAATTGTTCTATGGAGACCAATGCTGTTCAATAGAAATATAATGTGAACCACATATATAATTGTATATGGTTTTGGTTGCCATATTGAAAAAGGAAAAGAAATGGATAAAATTTATTTTAATGTAACCCAACATATATCATTTCACGTGTGGCACTATTCACATTATAAGTCCTTAATAGCCCAGGAAGACTAGTGGCTACCATATTAGGCAGCTGACTTCTAGATTCTAAGTCTCTGTTTAATTTTCAAATCTCCAGACTTCTCAGATGATCTTTAGTAAAGAGATGTCAAAGAAAATGATGCTTATTTTAAAATATTTTTGTAGATCTAAAGAAATCTAATCAATAAACAAATATACAAAAGCTTGAACCTCTGGAAACAGCAGGAAGAAACAAACAAATAGGAGATATCTGTGACAAAATGGAGAAGAAGGAGGGGGGAAAAAAGGCAAGGGAATAGGAAGAAATTCCATTATGGGTGGTTAAAGGAAAGTCAGAGTTAAAGCTTACTGAATATACAGACATTCAACCAAATGACTTGGTGACTAAACCTAGAAGAGATCATTTCTGGGTAAGCAGAGACAATTGTAAATATATATACATTTGATTAAACTGAATGAAAAGGGAGTTTGCAGTATTGCTCAGATGTTATGACTAATAGAGTCTGGTATTGTGTTGAGTCCTTAATGGAGCCTGGCTAAAAATACTGCTGTTGATTTAACCAGCTGTTACTATGCTGGCAGGACTTGTTAACCTCCTATAAGTAATGATGAAACATATGTGAAGATGTGGGAAAATAAGAGTTGATAAGTGATCAGAGAATCCATGAATGTGAGGGTAGAGCCAGAAAGTGGACAAAGATGGCATGTCCACAATTTCTATACAGGACACTGAGACTTCTAAATGAGTCTGTCTATTCCCAACCCCACTGGAAGCAAAATGATCTAAGAAAAGGAAGAAGCACGATGTATTTGTAAAAAAAAAAAAAAAAAAAAAAAAAAAAGAAAGTGACTGGTATTAGTAGTAAATAGTTGATTTTTGTCATGGAACGGGTCTGTCAGGCTTGCTGGACTTCAGACTTACATTGTATCCCTCAAATAATTTGAACAGGTCACTTAAAGAGATGCCTTTAGCGCCTGGAGCCATTACTTATGAACTGTGAGAACTTGGATTTAGTTCCTGCCTCAATTTTCTCATCTTTAAAATTGCTATAATAATAGTACCTATTTCCTGTTTGTTTTGAAGGTTAAAAGATCACTTAACAAAGTGCTGTGCACAGAGTAAATATTTAGTAAGTAAAGTATCTGTATCCATTTTGTCTCTCCATTACCAAAAATAATGCCTAGCACATAATAGGCACTCTTTATTTCTTGAGCCAATGAATGAATGATCCTATCTTATATGATACCAAAGCATAGGTTGGTTGCTAAGGCTGAATACTCTGATCATCAAGAAAAGAAGGCTAGGAAGGGATGGAGCCTGAATATAGCATATAAACCTACAGAGTAGTAATTCTTATTCTTTTTGGGGTCGTTGGTTCTTTAAGAATCCAGCGAAAGATGTAGACAGCTTTTCTATAACATTTTAGATAGTTGCACACACAGATATCTGCAAGTCTAGCCATTACCTCCATATTAAGAACTTGTGCTCAGGAATCTAATAAGCATGAAGTGAATGAAAGGAGTGACAAACATGTAGAAAGATCTCGAAAAGTTGTAGCCTCTCCACTTCCCTCCCCACTACACACACACACACACACACACACACACATACACACACACACACACACACACACACACACACACAGTTTAAAGCAGACAGTTATAACCAGGAACCCTAGGATGAGATTTGGATTAAAAAAGAGAGAGAGAGAGAGAGATCAGTCGTTGTGGATCATGTCTGTAATCCCAGCACTTTTGGAGGACAAGGCAGGCAGATTGCTTGAGCTCAGAAGTTTGAGACCAGCTTGGGCAACATGGTAAAACCCCATTTCTACAAAAAAATACAAAAAATTAGCTGGGCATTATGGTACCTGCCTGTAGCCCCAGCTATTTGGTCCCCCCACCTCGAGGCGATACTATTGCTTGAGTCCAGGAAAAAAAAAAAACTGTAAAAGGAATGAAGAGCTGCAAATTGTTTTAATTAAAGAGACACAGAAACTCAGGTTTTGCATGAAGAAACTCCAGATTCAGACCGGCTCATCCTGTGACCATGCTGCTTTATTAGGATGACTGCCCAGGACTGAGAGATGCCTGAAGGATTCCAGCCACAAATGAGGCACTGCTGCTCCTTGTGCTAGTATTTCAAGTGATGGATTCCAGGCCCAGAAAGGCTTGGGGTTACTTCGGAGTCATGAATGCTAGACGTCCTCAGTCCTCATCGCAGTGTTCATAGATGGCCCCCACCCTTCCCTAAGACAGTGTGCTCAGCTAGGATCAGGAGAACATGTTCTTTACTGGTAACTATGGGAGGGAGGGATTATCAGTATCTGCCTTTACCCTTCCAGGGTTGGGCAGGCTCAGGCCACACCTCAAGTGAGTCAAGGCCCCTCAGGGTTTGTTGGCTTGTTTTCCATTGTGGTTTACTGAGGATATGCTTTTTAAGTTAATGCTTATAATTTCCTACTTAAAGTGGGTTTGAACATTGCCACATTCTAGTTTTGTGAAGAATAAACCCAATAGTTATGAATAATTTTCCCATGTTTAAAGATAAGTTTTTATAATGTTTAATTTATGCATTAACAACTGTTTGGAGGAATGCAAAAAGAAAAAAAAATATCAAGACATGATCCTTGCTTCGGATTGACAGTAAGTCAAAAGATGTTTCTGGGTGGCTGGCAAGATGGCCAAATAGGAAGAGCTCCAGTCTGCAGCTCCCAGCAAGATCAATGCAGAAAGTGGGTGATTTCTGCATTTCCAACTGAGATACACAGCTCATCTCACTGGGACTGGCTAGACAGTAGGTGCAGCCCATGGAGGGCAAGCCAAAGGAGGGTGGGGCATTGCCTCATCCAGGAAGTGCAAGGTGTTGAGGAATTCCCTCCCCTGGCCAAGGGAATCCATGAGGGGCTGTGCCATGAGGCATGGTGCATTTTGGCCCAGATATTACACTTTTCCTATGGTCTTCACAACCTGTGGACCAGGAGATTCCCTCAGGTGCCTACACCATCAGGGCCCTGGGTTTCAAGCACAAAACTGGGTGGCTATTTGGGCAGACACAGAGGTAGCTGCAGGAGACTTTGTTTATACCCTAGTTGTGCCTTGAATGCCAGTGAGAGAGATCCATTCACTAGAAGGCTGAAGCCAGGGAGCCAAGTGGTCTCACACAGCAGATCCCATCCCCAAGGAGCCCAGCAAGCTAAGATCCACTGGCTTAAAATTCTCGCTGCCAGCACAGCACTCTGAAGTCAACCTGGGATGCTCAAGCTTGGTGAGGGGAAAAGTGTCTGCCATTACTGAGGCTTGAGTAGGCAGTTTTCCCCTCACAGTGTAAACAAAACTGCTGAGAAGTTCAGACTGGGTGGAGCCCACCTCAGCACCACAAAGCTGCTGTAGCCAGACTGCCTCTCTAGATTCCTCTTCTATGGGCAGGGCATCTCTGAAAGAAAGGCAGCAGCCCCAGCCAGAAGCTTATAGATAAAACTCCCATCTCCCTAAGACAGGGCACTTGGGGGAAGGAGAAGCTGTGTGTGCAGTTTCAGCAGACTTAAAAATTCCTGCCTGCCAGCTCTGAAGAGAGCAGCAGATCTCCCAGCACACCTCTCAAGCTCTGATAAGGGACAGACTGCCTCCTCAAGTGGATCCCTGACCCCCATGCATTCTGTCTGGAAGACACCTCCCAGTAAGGGCTGACAAACACCTCATACAGGAGAGTTCTGGCTAGTATCTGGCAGGTGTGCCCCAGGATGAAGCTTCCAGAGGAAGAAACAGTCAAAAATCTCTGCAGTTCTGCAGCCTCTGCTGGTGATACCTAGGCAAACAGGGTCTGGAGTGGACCTCCAGCAAACTCCTGCAGACCTGCAACAGAAGGTCCTGACCATCAGAAGGAAAACTAACAAACAGAAAGGAATATCAACATCAACAAAGAGTACAACCACACAGAAACCCAATATAAAGGTCACCAACATTGAAGACCTAAGGTAGATAAATCCATGAAGATGAGGAAAAACTAGCACAAAAAAAGCTGAAAATTCCAAAAACTGGAATGCCTCTTCTCCTCTAAAGAATCACAACTCCTTGCCAGTAAGGGAACAAACCTGAATGGAGAATGAGTTTGACAAATTGACAGAAGTAGAAAAAAAAAAAAAGAAGAAGAAGAAGAAGTAGGCTTCAGAAGGTGGGTAATAACAAACTCCTCCAAGCTAAATAAGAATGTTCTAACCCAATGCGAAGAAACAAGAACCTTGAAAAAAGGTTGAAGAAATTGCTAACTAGAATAACCAATGTAGAGAAGAACATAAATGATCTGATAGAGCTGAAAAACACAGCATGAGAAATTCGTGAAGCATAAACAAGTATCAATAGCTGAATCAATCAAGCAGAAGAAAGGATATCAGAGACTGAAAATCAACTTAATTAAATAAAGCATGAAGACAAGATTAGAGAAAAAAGAATGAAAAGAAAGGAACAAAGGAATGAGACTGTGTGAAAAGACCAAACCTACATTTGTTTGGTGTACCTCAAAGTGATGGGGAGAATAGAACCAAACTGAAAAACACGCTTCAGGATATTATACAGGCGAATTTCCCCAACCTAGTAAGACATGCCAACATTCACATTCAGCAAATATGGAAGACACCACAAAGATACTCTTCAAGAAGAGCAATCCCAAGACACATAATCCCCAGATTCACCAAGGTTGAAATGAAGGAAAAAATCTTAAGGGAAGCCAAAGAGAAAGATCAGGTTACCCACAAAGGGAAGCCCATCAGACTAACAGCAGATCCCTCTGTAGAAACTCTACAAACCAGAAGAGAGTGGGGTCCAATAGTTAACATTGTTAAAGAAAATAATTTTATATCCAGCCAAACCAAGCTTCACAAGTGAAAGAGAAATAAAATCCTTTACAGACAAGCAAATGCTGAGAGATTTTGACACTACCAGGCCTGCCTTACAAGAGCTCCTGAAGAAAACACTAAATGTATAAAGGAAAAACAAGTACCAGCCACCGAGCCACTGCAAAAACACACCAAATTGTAAAGACCATTGACACTATGAATAAACTGCATCAACTGATGGGCAAAATAATCAGCTAGCATCATAATGGCAGGATCAAATTCACACATGACAATATTAACCTTAAATGTAAATGGGCTAAGTACTCCAATTAAAAGACACAGACTGGCAAATTGGATAAAAAGTTGACCCATCACTGTGCTGTATTCAGGAAGCCCATCTCACGAGCAAGGACACACATAGGCTCAAAATAAAGGGATGGAAGAAGATTTACCAAATAAATGGAGACCAAAAATAAAGCAGGGGTTGCAAGCCTACTCTCTAATAAAACAGACTTTAAACCAACAAAGATCAAAAAATACAAAGAAGGGCATTACATAATGGTAAAGGGATCAATGCAAAAAGAAGTGCTATTTTAAATATATATGCACCCAAAATGGAAGCACTCAGATTCATAAAGAAAGTTCTTAGAGACTGACAAAGAGACTTAGATTCCCATACAATAATAGTGGGAGACTTTAGCACCCCACTGTCAGTATTAGACAGATCAACAAGACAGAAAATTAACAAGGATATTCAGGATTTGAACTCAGCTCTGGACCAAGTAGACCTAATAGATATCTACAGAATTCTCCACACCAAGTCAAAAGAATATACATTCTTCTCAACAACACATCACATGTATTCTAAAATTGACCACATAATTGGAAGTAAAACACTCCTCAGCAAATGCAAAAGAATGGAAATCATAAACAGTCTCTCAGACCACAGTACAATCAATTTAGAACTCAGGATTAAGAAACTCACACAAAACTGCACAACTACATGGAAACTGAGCAACCTGCTCCTGAATGACTACTGGGTAAATAACAAAATTAAGGCAGAAATAAATACGTTTTTTGAAACCAATGAGAACAAAGACACAACATACCAGAATCTCTGGGACACAGCTAACACAGAGTTTAGAGGGAAATATATAGCACTAAGTGCCCACAGGAGAAAGTGGGAAAAATCTAAAATTGACACCCTAACATCACAATTAAAAGAACTAGAGAAGCAAGAGCAAACAAATTCAAAAGCTAGCAGAATACAAGAAATAACTAAGACTAGAACAGAAATGAAGGAGATAGAGACACAAAAAACCCTTCAAAAAATTAACAAATCCAGGAGCTGGTTTATTTGAAAATATTAACAAAATAGATAGACCATTAGCCAGACTAATAAAGAAGAAAAGAGAGAAGAATCAAATAGACAAAATAAAAAATGATAAAGGGGATATCACCACTGATCCCACAGAAATACAAACAACCATCAGAGAATACCATAAACACCTCTATGCAAATAAACTAGAAAATCTAGAAGAAATGGGTAAATTCCTGGACACATGCATTCTCCCAAGACTGAACCAGGAAAAAATCCTCCCTAACTCATTTTATGAGGCCATCATCATCCTTATACCAAAACCTGGCAGAGACACAACAAAAAAATTCAGGCCCATATCCCTGATGAACATTGATGCCAAAATCCTCAATAAAATGCTGGCAAACGGAATCCAGCAGCACATCAAAAAGCTTCTCTACCATGATCAAGTCAGCCTTATCCCTAGGATGCAAGGTTGGTTCAACATATGCAAATCAATAAATATTATCATCACATACACAGAACCAGTGACAAAAACCATATGATTATCTCAATACAGAAATATCGAAGAAAAGTTCTTGGATAAAATTCAACACCCCTTCATGCTAAAACCAGGTATTGATGGAATGTATCTCAAAATAATATGAGCTATTTATGACAAGCCTACAGCCAATATCATTCTGAATGGGCAAAACCTGGAAATATTCCCTTGGAAACCAGCACAAGACAAGGATACCCTCTCTCACCACTCCTATTCAACATAGTATTGGAAATTCTGGCCAGGGCAATCAGACAAGAGAAAGAAATAAAGAATATTCAAATAGAAAGAGAGGAGGTCAAATTTTCTCTGTTTGCAGATGACATGATTGTATATTTAGAAAACCCCATCATCTCAGCCCCAAATCTCCTTAAGTTGATAAGCAATTTCAGCAAAGTCTCAGGATACAAAATCAATGTGCAAAAATCACAAGCATTTTTATACACCAATAATAGAGAGCCAAATCATGAGTGAACTCCCATTCACAATTGCTACAAAGAGAATAAAATACCTAGGAATATAACATACAAGGGATGTGAAGGACCTCTTCAAGGAAAACTACAAACTACTGCTCAAGGAAATAAGAGAGGACACAAACAAATGGAAAAAGATTCCATGCTCATGGATAGGAAGAATCAATATCATGAAAATGGCCCTACTATCCAAAGTAATTTATAGATTCAATGGTATTCCCATCAAGCTATCATTGACTTTCTTTACAAAATTGGAAAAAACTACTTTAAATTTCATATGAAACCAAAAAAGAGACCACATAGCCAAGAAAATCCTAAGCAAAAAAAAAAAAAAAACAAAGCTGGAGGCATCACACTACCTGACTTCAAACTGTGCTACAAGACTATAGTAACCAAAACAGCATGGTGCTGGTACCAAAAGAGATATATAGACCAGTGGAACAGAACAGAGGCTTCAGAAATAACACCACACATCTACAACCATCTTATCTTTGACAAACCTGACAAAAACATGCAATGGGGAAATAATTCCCTATTTAATAAAATGTGTTGGGAAAACTGGCTAGCTATATGCAGAAATCTGAAACTGGATCCCTTCGTTACATCTTATACAAAAATTAACTCAAGATGAATTAAAGACTTAAACATAAGACCTAAAATCATAAAAACCCTAGAAGAAAACCTAGGCAACACCATTCAGGATATAGGCATGGGCAAAGACTTTATGCCTAAAACAACAAAGCATTGGCTCCAAAAGCCAAAATGGACAAATGGAATCTAATTAAACTAAAGAGTTTCTGCACAGCAAAAGAAACTATCATCAGAGTGAACAGGCAACCTACAGAATGGGAGGAAATTTTTTCAATCTATCTATCTGACAAAGGGCCAATATCCAGAATCTACAAGAAACCAACAAATTTATAAGAAAAAAACAAACAAGCTCATCAAAAAGTGGGCGAAGGATATGAACAGACACTTTTCAAAAGAAGACATTTATTAGGCCAAGAAACATGAAAAAATGCTCATCATCACTGGTTGTTAGAGAAATGCAAATCAAAACCACAATGAGATACCATCTCATGCCAGTTAGAATGGCAATCATTAAAGATCAGGAAACAACAGATGCTGGAGATGTGGAGAAATAAGGCTTTTACACTGTTGGTGGGAGTATAAATTAACACTGTTCATGGGAGTGTAAGTTCAAAAATTGTGGAAGACAGTGTGGCAATTCCTCAAGGATCTAGAACTAGAAATACCATTGGACCCAGCAATCCCATTGCTGGGTATATACTCAAAGGATTATAAATCATTCTACTATAAAAACACATGCACACATATGTTTATTGCAGCACTATTCACAGTAGCAAAGACTTGGAACCAACCCAATGCTCATCAATTATAGACTGGTTAAAGAAAATGTGGCACATATACACCATGGAATACTATGCAACCATAAAAAAAGATTGAGTTCATGTTCTTTGCAGGCACATGGATGAAGCTGGAAACCATCATTCTCCGCAAACTAACACAGGAACAGAAAATCAAACACGGCAGGTTCTCACTCATAACTGGGAGTTGAACAATGAGAACACATGGACACAGGAAGGGAAACATCACACACCTGGGCCTGTTGTGGGGTGGGGAGATAAGGGAGGGATAGCATTAGGAGAAATACCTAATGTAGGTGACAGATTGATGGGTGCAGCAAACTACCATGGCACGTATATACCTATGTAATGAACATGCACGTTCTGCATATGTATCCCAGAACTTAAAGTATAAAAAAAATTTGTTTCTGTGGCAATTTCTGTGTGCCACACACTGGAGGACACAATGGCCTTTGGGACACAGCGGTGTACAGACTAGATGGTTGAGACTGTTGACATGAAAAAGTTCATGGTCCAGCAGGGAAACACAAACAATTGCAAATTTGATGAGTGCCATGATGGAGAAGTGTGAGGTACAGTGTGGGCAGACTACTTGGGCGCCTACACTTAATTGGAGATGAAAGGGGTGATTGGGAATGGCATTCAAGAAACTTAAGTTCACTCGAAGAAACAAAGTGAGCACATCTGAAGCTATAGCAAGCCCTCTAAGTTGAACTACAGTAAATGATTCAAAAAGGGAGACCACAGGAGTTATGTAAGAGCTAGAGCAATCAAGAAATCAGGGAGGACTTGAGTTTGTCTTGGAAAGAGAGCTAAATGGAGATGGAAAGGGTTTAAATTTTCTGAAAATAGAATGATGTAAGATGTAGTGTAAGAGAGAAATGTGATGTATTTGTAGAAAAAGTCAGTGACTGGCCTTACTAGGATATAGGATTCCAAGCTGAGGAGAAGTAATAGATACAACAGAGATGTATGCATAACTAGAATAAAGATTCCTGAAACCATTCAGAGAACAATGATTTAATGTGCTGGGAAATAGGAAGCCACTAAAGGTTGAAAGTAAGTAAAGGGAATGACACAATGAAATTAAGATTTTAAATGGCAGGAGATAGATTTGATTGACAGAAGATGAGGCTGGATTAAAGAAATCTGTCTGAAGCATCCAGATACAAGAGGATGACAATATAAATGATGGAAATGGAAATAGATAACGCTAAGGAAATACGAGATTTTGTGATTAACTGATTCTGTGTAAGTCAAGAAGCTCATTATAACACTCGGAGCTCTCTGGCTAGTTAGAATGGTGAGCTTAGTGCAGGGGCCAAATTTGGAAGAAGGGGTGAGGAAGGCATGCGAAATTTAGTTTTGGACATTTTGAGTTTGCCGCTTTCTATTATTTGTGATTTCTTTGTTGTAACCCCCTACTTGTTACTCTGTGTTTGACTTTCTTATGACAGTTTCCCTGAGGTACACTCTAAGTTGTGGATTAGGGAAGTGATCTATTGTATGTGCTGTAAATGACACTGTAAATCCTCACAAAAGAAAACAAAGTTTGTGAAAATTTAGAGACTATTTAATGTGTGACTGGGTTGTTTTCATGCTATATATGAAATAATGCACCTATGGGGGTTTTCTCCATTTCAGTGTGCATGTTACATAGATTATGAATTTCAGCAAATTTAATTTAACCAATATTTATTGAGCATATATAGGGTATGTAGATTGAGATTGTTTTTGTTTGTCTAAATGGAAATTCTTAAAATAACAAGGAGACCAGTTTTTTCATTTGGTGATTCAGTTAACCTTCTAGTTTTGTCTTTGTAATGATCATTCATTGAAGTATCTTTGTTCATAGTGGAAAGATAAACCTAAACTCAGAAATTATCTGAATTGGTGGTATAAATGGGTGAGGTTTGGCTGAAAAATGCATTTCTTTCTTATAAAAATAATGCTCAAATGCAAGATGAGATTCACATTAAAACCAGAAATTTTAATAGTGAAGGAAAGGGAATCTGTTTGAAGAAATATCCAGTGGCTCTCCTCCTTTGGGACAGATGGGGCATTACAGATAGTCTGTTGGGCCATGAAACATGGTATTCAGCTCCCATGATGAACGTTGGGTCTTTCTGTTATCTTCTCACATGTATATCTGCCTTGGCATCCTTTATAGGCTTGTTTTTGTAGGTATTGCTTTATTTTACTGATTTGTCTTTTGTTTTCCCATTTATGCCATAGAGGTAGACACCTTTAACTCTACCAGCCTCAAATCCCTGCTGCAAGCAACTCTGTATGCTCTTGAAACCACCTTTGCAACGATTATGAAAGTGAGAGAAGTCTAACATGGCTGGCTCCTCTTGCTTCTAGCTTCATAGGCTGGCTGTCTTTGCTCATTCCTGGATGTAGATCAATCTAATCATGGGAAGAATTTAGTTTATAATTTAACCACAAAGCAAGGATGAAAATACTACCTTCCTAAGTCTGATCCTCTCCATGTTCAGGGGCTGAAACTCCTTTTGTAAAACTAATGAAAGACCACAGGATTAAGATTAGGACAGAGGTCTGAATTCTGCTAAAATTTAGGCATTGTTTCTACAATTCTTTCCTGTTCTAGAGTCATATGGCCAGAGGTCACAAGATTTTTGACTTCTCCAATTGCTCTTATAGATACCATCTCTAATGTAGAACCTAAGACTTTTTTTTTTTTTTTTTGAGATATTTTTAAGACTTTTGCATTCTGGCCACTGACTGACCCAATCCTGATATGGGACTCATGACTCAACCAGTCCTGAGGCTCCCACTCAGAAGCAAACTCAGTACACCAGGACTATTTTCTACACTCCCACAATTGCATTCCCAACCAATTAGTATCACCCAGTCCCTAGTCCCCTTTTTCTCAAACTATCCTTGAAAAACCCTAACCTCCAAGCCAACAGGGAGACTTATTTGAGTAATAGCTCCATCTTCTGTTTGGCTAGCTTAGCATCAGTTAAACTCTTTCTTTGCTGCAATACCATAGTCTCAGTGAACTGGTTTTGTCTGTGTAGCAGGAAGGAAGAACCCGTGGGGCAATTACACTCTGCTCACACTTGAAGGCCATATGTGGTTACTCTAGGACAGCTGGAGGACACCAAGAGACTCATGATACCTAGCTTTCCTCCCAATTTCTCAGCACATTAAGTCTATGCTGGAAAGCATAGTTCTTTCATTTCAAATGCTTTTCTCTTGATAAACATTTGAGGAAAGTTTCTGGTGAGTAAATTTTTATTTTTTAAACTTTATTACAAACTTTCACACACATTATCATGTCTGTGTATTAGGTCTCCAAAGACGTCTACTAGGTACACAGTGCCTACAATTTTCTTTTCTTAAGATAAAACTATTTAAAACTTTATGAAAAAATACACGTGCAAATGTAATTGAGGCTAGTCACTAATTCAAAATGAGTCTTTCCAAGTTAATAACAATTAATGAAGTTTTTCTCTTTTTAAAGAGCATATGATATTTAATGTACTTTTGTACTGAAAAAAAGTTTTTTAAATAACAAAATGAGCTGAATATAGTGATGTCTGTGTAGTGTAGTTCTAGCTAGTCAGAAGGTTGAGGCAGGAGGAGGATCACTTGATTCCAGGAGTTCCAAGTAACAGTGAACTATGATCACACCAGTGTGCTCCAGTCTCAGTGACAGAGTTAGACCATGTCTCTAAATAAATAAACCATAATTAAGCATATAATCCAAAGCTCTATACCAATAGTAGGCCTGAGGCAAAAATAAACTGTCAGAATTATCAGATGCAGAGAAGTAAATAATAATATAATTTAGCTAGGTTATTTTATATTTCCTTTTGAGATAACTATTACATAATTAAGAACTAGAAAAAACAGTTATTCAGTAAATGCTATATACATTTTTTAAAATACTGCAATTGCTTGTAAATTGCCATTGGGTTATGATGAAAAATGGAAAGAACAAAAGACACTGGAGAAAGTTAACAGACCAAGGATGAGATACCAAAAAAAGCATTGAAAGGAAAAGGACACATACAAAGGATATTAAAAAGAAGTTGGACAAGAGGGAGATGATTGAGTGATTTCATTCGTCATACTCTGCTCTTCATTTGGACTGTGGCTTTAGAAAATGTTTACCCTTGGCCTGGTGTGGTGGCTCACAGCTGTAATCCCAGTACTTTGGGAGGCCAAAGTGGATGGGTCACAAGGTCAGGAGATCAGGACCATTCTGGCAAACATAGTAAAACCCAGTATCTACTAAAATACAAAAGATTAGCTGGGCCTGGTGGCATATGCCTGTAGTCCCAGCTACTCAGGAGGCTGAGGCAGGGGAATCGCTTGAACCTGGGAGGCGGAGGTAGCAGTGAGCCAAGATCGCATCACTAAACTCCAGGCTGGTGATAGAGCAAGACTTCACATCAAGAAAAAAAAAATTAAAGGTTTGCCTTTCATTTTCTGTCATTTGAAATGAGCAGTTTAATCATTTGATATGGTTTGGCTCTGTGTCCCTACCCAAATTTCATCCTGTAGCTCAAGTAATTCCCATCTGTTGTGGGAAGGGCCTGGTAGGGGATGATTGAATCATGGGGTGGGTCTTTCTGTGCTGTTCTCATGGTAGTGAATGGGTCTCAGGAGATCTGATGGTGTTAAAAATGGGAGTTTCTCTGCATAAGCTCTCTTTTGGCCTGCTGTCATCCATGAAAGATGTGACTTGCTCCTCCATGCCTTCTGCCACGATTGTGAGGCCTCCCCAGCCATGTGGAACTGTAAGTCCAAATAAACCTCTTTCTTTTGTAAGTTGCCGACACTCAGGTATGTCATTATCAGCAGCCTGAGAACAGACTAATACATCATTGTTCTCAGTTCTCTAGCTCCTTTTTAGCACTTACTCTTTAAATGCTCTGTTCTTAATGATTTAATCATTAGGTATGGGAAATTGTTTATTATGTCAGAAAACAATGAGCAAGATAATATTAATCCCTTGGATTGGATCATAGATTAGCCCATTGAATATATCAAGTCCAAGACAGGTATATCTAGTGGGCTAATTCTCCACCTCTGCCTTAGTTAATTAGACTATAATAGAGAACACACTGCTAACATAATGACTGTGCTGTTGATTGTAATGCAGTGCACATGTACACATACATGCCAAAGAAATCTTTCTTCTGGCAAGACTGGTAGCATGTAGGTGACTGATGCCAATTTAGCTATTTCTTTCCGTGGTTCAGAATGTACTTTCATATTCCATGCCAAAAACCAGTTTGCATTTTTGGAGTGGCCCCAAGAAATTATAGAGAACAAAGATAAAGAATAAACATTTTTCTATTTAAAGCCTCTTGTGTAATTGTAGTCAGATATCAGCTAGGGCTACAGACATCTGAAGGCTCAACTGGGCTAGATGTTGAGGATGACTCAATGACATTACTGACAAATTGGTACTGGCTATCGGAAGTTCAGCCAGGACTGCCCACTGGGGACCTCAATCAGTCTCCCTATGAGCCTCTCCATGGGGCCACATGGGCATCCTCAAAGCATGGTGGCGGACTTCAACCAGGGAATATCCTGAAAGGACATGTCCAGAGAGCAAGTTTTTCCAGAATCCCAAGCAGAAGCTGCAATACTTTTGCAACACTTTTCTATGACCCAGTCTCAGAAAATCCAGAATATAATTTCCACTAGATTCTATTCATCAGAAAGTTACCAAATCTAGCCTAATCCAAAGAAAGAAAATTAGACACCACCCCTTGATGGAAGGAGTAGAAAAGATTTTGTGGCCATCTTTAAATCAATTCCAGAGATACAGATATAAATCGCAACTCTACCATTTTCTAGCTAAGAGCAATTTACAAAATTTGCTAGCCTATTTCTCCATTTTCAAAATGCAGATGATAATGTCGATAGGAGGTTATTGCATTGGTTAAATTAAATAATGCTGTCTCTGTCCTTGAAAATTACATGATATACATTTACATATGTATAGAGAATATATGTATATGTAAAGGGTGAATATAGGGACAACTAATGTATGGATATTATAGCTGAATAGAAACAGAATGCTAGTTTCAGAAGTGACATTTTGGGAATCCTCCACTTGTACATCTGATGCAGTTTCTGTGTCTGTAATTCAAATGAGAATCATGCTTAACTATAATAAGAGATGGAAGTTGGAAGGGAAGCGTAGGAGAGGGTTATATCATGGCCCTTAAATACTCATGGAAAAATCCAACATGTCTCTGGAAATCCAGCAACCAGTATTCTCTTCCCCACTATACCAAAAGACAAAAGGATCAACAAAATCTTAGAGTCTCTTGCCCTTTATCTAAGAACGAATTTTGTGCCTATGTACTATTTATCACCACTGAACTGTTTGCTTCTGATTGTCGTGATGAATTCCCGTCATATTTCTATATTAAGCCATGCACAACTGAAACTTTCCCTCCATCTCAGTAAACTTTCTCAAGAAGAAAAGAAGCTTTCTTTATTAATATCTGGGCAAATAAACATTAATAGCATAGCAGGTTGCCAGAATCCTTGAATTCACTGGTACAGTCTTCTACTGCCAAGCTCCCCTTGACAAAGTCCACCTCAAACTTCTCCTTATTCCTTAAGACATGGCTTTAGGTTATCATTTTGTATTTATTTTATTGCATGAATGAAAAAACAACTCACATATCAAACCTGTAGTTTCATATTTTATTGCTTAAGCTAAATGAAATTATCAAATCTATTGAAAAAGTATATTGCATAAACTTGCACAGGTGATACATTGATAAGGCAAAATCACAAAGGCAGGTAGGTGAATGACTGGAATTTGGGAAACATTTTCTTATTTATAAAAGAACTAGACACTAAACCAGTAAAAAGACCCACTTTCTATACATATATATATATACATCTGTAAGTCACCCATAGAGTATGCTTTTGACTTAGGCCCAAGGCATCTTGGGTGTATAATGAATCTCTACAGTCAATCCTGTATACAGATTTCTTGCTCCAGCTTTCGGCAATGAGGCAGCACCCCTGATTTAGAAATATGGTACCTGAAAGCCTGCTCTAAAAACTATACATACGTGAACTCAAAAACACTGCTATTTGTTGTTAACCACATTTAAATAATATGAGGCTGTCCCAAGGAGCAAAAAGACTTGGTTTCTAATTCATGTTCTTGCCTTTCTCAACTGCTAACCTCTGGCAAATGACTTGGTCCCTCTGGCTTTCTGTTTTTCTCATCTGTGAAACAGGAACACTGGCAACAGCACTGCCTTCCTTACAGAAATATTATATCAAATAACATATGCTATGTGAAACTTGTTTGCAAACACTCAGAAGAGCTATACAGACGTAAATATTGAGCATGCCATTGGCTGTGAAAAACTATTGCTAATAGAATGTATAGGGTAAAACAGACAGCACTTCGTATTCTTAAAAGGGAGCAGAACGGAATAATCTAGTATGTAGACTTTAGAGTCAGCCTAGGAGTCTCAAATCCAAGCTATGCGCCTCACTGCTTATATGAGTTATGTACCTCAAGTGCCTCATCTGTAACATGGGGGTACTAAGAATGCCTGCTTCACAGGGACTTCATGAATATTTAATGTATTAACGCACGTAAAGTGCTTGAGACGGGGGACGGTGGCTTATTTTCAGTATATGTTCGGTAAGTTAACTGTTAGTATCAAACTACTACATTTAAATGCTGCTGGTGAGAATTCTGAGAACTTACTGGGATAATTTTGGTTGAAATATGCAAACTGGATTCTTTCTTACTGTGCAATTTCTATTAAACTATAGCCCTTAAATGAATTAGGGGGGAAAAGAAATTTTCAAGGATGTATTGTGTGTTCTTTCTCTTGTATTTAATGTATGTGATTTATCCCAATGAGCATTTGTCCTTCTTTTCCTTTATTTATTTATTTATTTAGGCAGAATCTGTCTCTGTTACCCAAGCTGGAGTACAATGACACCATTGCAGTTCACTGCAACCTCACCTCCCTGGCTCAAGCAGTCTTCCCACCTCAGCCTCCCTTTGAGACTACAGGTGAATGCCACCATGCCCAGCTAAGTTTTGTATTTGTTTTGGTAGAGACAGGATTTCACCATATTGTACAGGCTGATCTCAAACTCTTGGGCTCAAGCCATCTGCCCCTGTGGGCCTCCCAAAGTGCTGGGATTACAGACATGAGCCATCACGCCCAACCCCTGTGAGCAATTTTTTTCGTATTTAGGACTGTTTTTACAACATCTGGTGGTCACATTTTCCCCAAAACCAGTGTAATTAGGCAATAGTGATCAAGCTATGGGGTCTGGAATTGGGCTGCCTGGGTTTAAATCCCAATTCTATTACTTCCTAAGTGTTGTGACTACTTTGGAAAAATTACTTAAGCTCTCAAAACATCAGTATCCTCAGCTAAAAATTGGAGATAATAAGTATGTATCTCATGGGGTTGTTGAGAAATCTATAAGAGAAGAGATGAAAGTGTTAAGTAATTGTTAGTTACTGTTATTGTTGGATTGATTTACCTAGAATCTACAGAGCTAGCTTTCAAGTTGTTCACATGGTGGAATTAGGGTACAAGTTTAAAGATTGAATATTTAAGTCAAGGCACTCTGACCCAGTTTCTGGCTGCTTATCTCATCGTACTGCCCATTGGTGAGCTATCTCAACTAGGAAAGGTGCCTATGAGCAGGAAGAAACTTGAATGGACAAGCCCACAATCTTCTCCTCCTGCTAGAAGATTTTTTTAGTCTCATTGCTTCAATAAGATGCCAGGCACTCTGTGTCTTCCTTTTTTTTACTTGCCAACGGATCATCTTGGTACCTTTTCATGTTTCTACATAGTGTGTTGTTTATGTTGCCAACTTCGGAAAAGGCAGATGTTCATGTTAGGAATGTTTCTGGAATTCTACCATAAAGTAAGCAAAGTGCATGACAGCTGTAGTGATTGAATCTTGGTGTGTTGAAACTGGGAGTTTAGAATTATTTAACAGTTAGATGCCCCAGGCCTAACACATACAAGGGGTTACCACTGCAGAAGACCCTGGTGACTTTATATCCTATGGAGTTTGCCATCTGCCTTCCATTTAAATCACTTCTATTGAACTAAAGCGTGTGGATAATTTTATTAATAACCAAAAAACACATCTACCCATTTCATAATCATGACTTGTTATTTATGTAATGTGTTTTATTTATTTTGACTTAAAACAACAGAAATTTATTGCCTCAAAGTTGCAGAAAGCTAGAAGTCCAAACTCAAAGTGTTAGCAGGGCCATACTCCTTTCAGAGTCTCTAAGGGAGAAACTGTTTCTTGTTTCTCTACCCTTCTGGTGGCTGCTGGCATTCCTTGGATTGTGGTTGCATCACTCCAATCTCTGCCTCCACCATCACATCTCTTTCTCTGACTCTCTCTCCCTTTTAAAGGGTACTTGTAATTGCATTTAGATCCCACCCAGATAATCCAGAATAATCTCCCCGTTTTAAGATCCTCAACTTTCTCACATCTGCCAAGTTTCTTTTTCCATGTAAGGTAACATTCACAGGTTCTAGGGATGAGGAAGTGGATGTCTCTGGGGGCCATTATTCTTCCTACCACATTATTCTGCCTTGCTCAGGGAAAAGTCCAGAACTGATGGGAGCACTGAACTCTGGGCTGGCCTCCTGGTGGTGAGGGGTCACCATGATCATAAGCCAAGTCTGTAACCAGTTGAGGAGGGACTGCCCAGGGCCAGCAGAGTCAGAAGGGCCATCTGTCAACCTAGTGCAGGGAGGGAAATGCTACGATTTTAAGAATAGTAAAGACATTTCAAAGCCTTAATCTCAGAGAGACATTGAGATTAAAATGCATTTATTTTCAGCAGGCCATGTGTTTGTATCTATGCCCTCAAAATCAGGATAGGTTTTATCCTAGGCCTAGGGACTTCCCTGCACTGTGGGCTCTAGGAATTTAATGGAGTATCCTAACTCTGGTGGAAGTTTATAAAACTAATTTATGGCAAGTGTTTCAAGATCTTTGTCTTTCTTTATAAACCATGCATTTTTACCTTGTTTGTGCAATGTAATATACTTAAATAGAGATAAAACGTGTAAGGACAGAATTCTCTAAGGAGTGAGGCACAATAGTGAGTCACTCCTATAGTGACTCAAATTATCCTATTTTAGTTATCATAGAACTCTATAAAGTAGTTGTAAACGAAAAATACAATTCTAAGCTCCTAAACTGATTAAATGGATTCTTCTCTCAAGGGCATTCCAAAGTAAACCTGAAAAACTAGTTCAGGCCATGATGTGAAGGAGAAGTTTCCTCATTTTACCCTTCTCTTTGGAATTGAGCCACAGCTGACCAGCATTAACATTAAAGCAGAGATCTTAAGACTGACAAAACAAACTTTTGTAGCAATAAGATACCAAATTCCAACCTGACTCTAGTATAAAATCACAAGGCCAATAGCAAGCCCTGAAACAAATTAAAATTTTTATAATCCCAAAATATATTTTTATAACATATTTTGAAATGGCCTTGCAAAGCTGTCTTTATGGGGAAAATCTACATTCTATAGATAATTCCCTTCCCTTTCTGGGTCTTTTCCTGATCCAGGAGAGATTTAACTAAAAGTCTGGCACCTTCTAGGGTCTGATAAGAGATGTTTACAATCTATTCCCTGAAGCCTATTACCTGGAGCTTCATCTACATAACGAGAACCTTGGTTTCCACAGTCCCCTTTACCTTAACTATAAACATTTCTTTCTACTGACCTCAACTCTTCAGGCAGAGCTTAACCCTTTCAACCAATCATCGACCTTGAGGCCTCCACTATGAGATGTCCTGCCTTTCTGGGCTAAACCAATGTATACCTAACATCTATTGATTTATGTCTCTACCCGTAATTTCTGCCCTGCTAAAATGTATAGAAATCAAGCTATAACCCAACCACCTTGGGCATATGTTCTCAGGACCTCTTGAGACTCTGCCTTGAGCTTTGGTCACTGATATTTCCTTCAGAATAAACATGCTTAAATATATTACAGAGCTGGACTCCTTTTCATTGACAATGTTAAGACCTTAATATACAAAAATTATAAATCTTCAAAGGGTTATATCAGTCTTTAGTTTCTCTCAACAAAGGAACAGTTGTTGACCAGAGCAGCTAATGAAATAGTTCTGGAATAGCCCAGTCTTTGGTTGCCCATCCTGGACACCTGAATCTTAACTCCATCAAGGCTGTCCAGTCTACACAATTCAACTGTCTTTTTTTAATCCCAAGAAAAATCTATTCTCCTTAATAATAGGATATCAGCCATTGACATGAAGTCAGGGGGGAAAAGTACTTGCGAGCTTTGCTCTTGCCAGGGGGCAACTTGTAACAGGCTTTACATTATAAATAACTTACCACATCCCTGTGGCCTGATCCACTTGGAAAGAAAAATGTAATAGGATAGCACTAGACAGAGCTGTGATATCCTTAAATTGATAAAATGTTCTGCAACAGTGTCTTTATGGTTAGCCTGCCCTAAAACCTCAGATGGAATTTGGAGATTTCAGAACCAAATGCTAGACTCTGAAGTCTAGCACACCAGGTCTTTCACAATCTTAGTTTTTTACATGCCTCCTTCCTTTGATACTCCCCACCACCGCATCTATTTCGCTTCATCTCCCAACATTTAAAAAAATTTTTAAATTGAGTATTAAGCAATTTTTATGAAAACAAATTAACACCTGACTATGCACTCTGCATATGTACTGAAAGAAACACACATACCTAGAAAGTAGATGAAAATAATAAAATGACTTGCTGCTTATAACTGAATCCACAGTCTATAATAATAGCTAGGTATTTGTTAAAGGATATATTTGAAAGGATAAAATCATCATCTTCATGAAAAACATAAAATGAACACATCAAACATTTTGTTTAAACTATTAATAAGAGAATTAGTGATAAGTCACAACCTATTCAGAGGGGAATCCAAAGAGCAGATACATTTATGGGCAATTAAAAAATGCTGAGATGAATTTGTTAACAGATGCAGAACTGATCAATATCTGCAGGATATGAGTCAGTTGTATCTCTATTGGGGAAAGTTCATTTGTGCTGTTGTGGACAATAATAATTTGCATTACTACAGTTTTGTATAACTTACAGAGTTGTAAAATGGCTTAAGGACGCTGAAATTCACAGATTATCTGGAAAGGTGCATTAGATAAAACAGCCTTCAACTTTTCTTTTCAGTTTTCATTTTTTCCATTTCAAGGTTTTTCCATCACTCTTTCTGACATATTATATACAAGGTTGTATATAATAAAATAATAGCCACAATCACTTCTTGCCACCATGATAACCTTTTTACTTACATTATTTATCCTATAACTCTACCAAATAGGTGATAATCAAGGCCTTAAAACACATAGAATTAGAAGCCTTCAAAGAATGGGACATCAGCCTTTAATTCCCCGTTACTAAGGAACAGTTATTGACCAGGGCAGCTAAGGAAACAGATCTGGCATGGTCTGGGAATTCCTAGGGGTGTCTTTTGTAGCTCTGGCCTTGGGCAGCCTGGTTGGCAGGTACACAATGTTGGTCCCTTTTTTTTCAACTGATCACTGAAAGGTCTTGCTGTTTGATCACCAACTCCGGAAATGGCCACACAATGCCATGGCCCTCTCTGTCCGAGCTCAGTGTTCTGTCTTGGATGAGAGTCCCTCTGTGTACAATGACAAAAGGTGCAGACTTTAGGCCCCCTCTCATAGGCAGAATCTCACTTGCTCGAAAAGCTACAAATGAATGCCTAATAGTGCTGAGACTTGTTCTCCAAGATGTTTCCTAGTAAAAGCTGCCAATCCCACTCTGTCAATATCAAAGTTTGATAATTTCATAATAATAGAGAATATATTTTACATATGCATTCACTCATGCATTGGACAAATATTTATTTGTTAGACCCAATATTTCCAAAGGAAAGCAGTGAACAAACCAGACAAAAACCCTTGCCCTCCTGGAATTTAAATAAACAGTTTTTAAAAAGAAGCAGAATATTTAATATGTTAAGTGATGTGAAGTACTATGGAATAAAGAAAGCAGAAGGTGGGTTGGGAAGTTATGAAAATGTAGCATGACTTGAGGCAGCATGGACATTTTTTAAATTGCTCAGTCAAGGAATGTCTCAAAGACCCACAGTGAGCCATGTGGATATACAGGAAGAGGATGTGAATTTTCCAAGGGCAAAGACCCTGATGTGGGAGCATGCCTGTCAATGTTCAAGAAAGAGCAAGGAGACCAGTGTGAATCATGAGAGAAGTCATACTTTTCCTCCCCATAAATATTAAAGAAATGGCTCATTATATGGGTTTGACACACTTCAACACACCTTTTTGGAACACATAAGGGTACAAAGATTGACAGAATGTGAATGAATGAATGGATGAATGAAGCCCAATGTGCATCTTCCATTACAGTTCATAAAATATTGGTACCACAAGTTTATTGAGTTTAATTTTTCTCTCTAAAACTCACCAGGAGCTAATATTTTAAAATAAGAAAACCCTTAATTTTATTGTCTTTGGACTAACTTCTTCCTTCTAATTTTTTGGCAGCTTATTGTAGAGAAAATTTAATCCATTGTCCTCCATTTCTTTATACACAAATATTAAAATTAATGTAATGAAAGTTTTAGTTGTTGGAGAATGTGTATTAGCTCTCCAAATTAGCCCTTGAAAATCCTGACAAAGGTGCTTTGCCAAGAATAAGAATCTTCAGCAAATGTTTGGTTTTAGATAGACATCAAAAGGTACTGTTATTCTGTTTCTATGATCTATTTTGAGAAGACAGGAAGAGTATATATATAATGAAAGAAGGGGAAAAGTAAAAATAGATAAGTTTTGTTTGGTGAAACACATTTATCTATGTATGTCTGTGTATACGCGTTTGTATGCGTATGTGACCACTGAACTATCTCATCATAGTCATCATCTGACTTTATTCAGAAACACTGAGTGACTTTCATTGCTAAATGTGTTTTGATCATTAGAAATAAGTAGGAGGAGGAAGTCACTTTTGACTTATTTCTCACTACCTCTCAAATACTAGTTCATGTAGTCTTATGTCACTGATTTATAGGCTTCACATCTCCCCAAATTGTTAATACTTTTTCTTTTTATCTACTTCCTTTCTCTCACTCAAATATGGCAGGTTTTGCAAAATTCCAAAAGGTATCTTTAAATATTAGCCTATAGAAATTTGTTTCATAAAATACATCTTGCTATTTTCTCTCTTCCCCTTTCCTCGTAAATGTACTGATTCCAGGTTCTGGGATTTGTTCTCATTTTCTCCTGTCCCCAGAGCTTTTCTATTAAAAACAAGACTTAGATTAGAAAGAGGCCAGAACAGAAGAAACAGAATCCAGACTTGAATATCCTTGTGATTTCTCAAGTTGTTTCTGTAGCTTGTCAGCAATTTGGAAAAACAGCTTAAGAGTTGTGAAATCTGGAACCCTTGGCTCAAATGCTGGCTGTAACATTTGCCAGTTCTGTGGCCTTTGGCAAATTAATTCACCTCTCTGAACCTTGGTTCTCCTGCTGTAAAATGTAGGTGATATTTAAGTACTTAACTTCTTATAACAAATAAAAGATACAAATTCTTGCCATTAGAATCATTATCTAATTTAATTCTTTTCATCCTGTAAGACCATTTTTCCCCGTTTTACAGATAAGACAACCCAATATTAAGCATAGTCACAGAGTTAGTAAGCATTCATTCATTCATTCAGCAAATTTTTGTGGATGGGGAGCTAGGTGCCTTTGTGGAACTTTCCATTATGCTGGAGAGGGACAACAAACAAATATACAAATGAGAATTGTAAATGCAATTGTATTGTATATGTATATTTGTATGAATTGTGTATGTGTATATGTATATTTGTGAGAATTGTATATTTGCAAATATACAAACAAAAATTGTAGAAGTAATAAGTGCAATGAGGAGAAAGAACAGGGTATTAAAGACAGAGCAATTGAAAAAGAAAGAAGAATGCAGGGAATTCAGAAAGGCCCTTGGTGAAATGACATCCAAGCTGAGACCAGAAAGATGGGGAAGATCTGCAGAGCAGCAGAAGAAGCAGAGAAGAGCAAACGCAAGATGTGTGCCTGGGCTGTAAGCTCCGGGATGCCTGCCAGGAAGGTGATGGGCTGAACACCTTACAGGAGACCCTGCCAAGTCTGAGCAAATCTCACATAGTCTCAAGTTTAATAATAGTATGAGTGATTCTGTGGCACTTAGCAGTCTTCCGAGATCATAATGTCGCTAGTCATCAAGATGTTCATACAAATTTAATAAAATGTGCTTCACGTTTTTCTTCCTGTGATTCCGAGGTAATGGGAGGGCAAGGGGCATGGAAGGTGAATATGTCTGTCTTGTTTCTTGCCATGTGTTAACTTCAAAGTAAGCTCCCTCTCCATATGCTTTAATGAGGATAAATAAAAGAAATGATATTTTAATGAACAAAGCAATCTAGGCCATTACTTGGCTGCTGGGGCACTGCATGGTACAATTTGCTCAGCTCTTTTGAACTCAGACTGACTGGACTTACAACAGAGCAGAAGTAGTACTACACAGAATGGTGTCATTAAACCAGAGGTACCTTGATCCCTGCTACTTCCTGCTGCCACATTTTGCACCCTTTTATGGCTCTGATTATGCCATTCTAAAATAGCAAAGTTTTGAAAACTAGTTGGAATTTGAAGGGAGATTTTGCTCAGACTTGTGACTAAGGCTCAAACTGATTCATTTGTAAGCCTCCCTGATTAATCTGTCATTTACACATTGTGGTGTGACACATGGACAATATTTTCAAATGGGAGAAGAATCATTCCTGAGTGGGTATAGAAAGGAAGGAGGATCAGAAGCCCCAGGGAGACGCTGGATGGAACAATAGTATAAAATCACAGTGATTCAACATGATTACAATGTTTAACAGGCAGCATAGGCCTTTGCAACATTCCAATTTGTTTCTAAGTGAAAAGATGTACACTAAGTACGACCAGGAGGTATCTCAGAATTGCTAGCCTGAAAGAATGAGAAGGCAAGAGTTGTAAATTATAGGCCACTTATATTGGGTATATTCGTTTCCTAGAGCTGCCATAACAATGTCCCAAACTGTGGCTTAAAACAACAGAAATTTATTGACTCACAGTTCTGGAGGATAGATGTCCACAATCAAGGCACCAGCAGGGCCATGCTCTCTCTGGTTTTCGGAGAGAAATCTGCCTTGATGTCTGGCTTCTGGTGTTTTGCAGCAATCTTTGGTGATCCTCAGCTTGTAAAGGCATCACTCAAGTCACATGGCCTGCCTTTTCCCTGTGTGCATGTCTATCTGGGGTCTAAATTGTCCCTTTCTATGAGGATGCCTGTGATATTAGATTAGACCTACATTAAGCCATTCTTGCATTGCTATAGCAAAATACCTGAGAAAGCGTGCATTCGTTTATTTTCACGCTGCTGATAAAGACATACCCAACACTGGGCAATTTACAAAAGAAAGAGGTTTAATTGGATTTACAGTTCCACATGGCTAGGGAAGCCTCACAATCATGGTGGAAGGCAAGGAGGAGCAAGTCACATCTTACATAGATGGTAGCAGGCAAAGAGAGAACGAGGAAGATGTAAAAGCATAAACTCCTGATAAAACCATCAGATCTGATGAGGCTTATTCACTACTATGAGAATAGTATGAGGGAACTGCACCCATGATTCAATTATCTCCCACTGGGTCCCTCCCACAACATGTGGGAATTATGGGAGTACAATTCAAGATGAGATTTGAGTGGGGACACAGCCAAACCATATCACTGCATAATACATAAGAAAAGAGGTTTAATTGGCTCACGGTTCTGCAGGCTGTACAGGAAACATAGCACCATCATCTGGAGTTAGGAGAGGACTTAGGAGGCTTTTACTCCTGGTGGAAGGCAATGAGGGAACAGTCTTCTGACATGGTGAGAACAGGAACAAGAGAGGATGGTGGGGGAGGTACCACACTTTGCAATAACCAGACCTAGTGAGAACACATGCACTGTAATGACAGCACCAAGCCATGAGAGATTCTTCCTCATGGTCCAAATATCTCCCCCTAGGCCCACTGCCAAATTGAGGATTACATTTCAACATGAGATTTAGAGGGGACACATATCCAAACTGTATCAAGCGCCCACCTAATGAATTTCATTTTAACTGGATTGCCTCTGTAAAGACTCTATTTTCAAATGATGTCACATTCTGAGGTAAAAATGGGAGTTAGGACACCAGATTTTTTTTTTTTTTTAGATGGAGTCTCGCTCTGTCACCAGGCTGAAGTGCAGTGGTGCAATCTCGGCTTACTGCAACCTCTGCCTCCCTAGTTCAAGCGATTCTTCTGCCTCAGCCTCCCGAGGAGCTGGGACTACAGGCATGTGCCACTATATCTGGCTAATTCTTGTATTTTTAGTAGAGACAAGAAAATACAGTAGGGTTTCACCATATTGGCCAGGCTAGTCTTGAACTCCTGACTTCATGATCCACCCACTTTGGCATCCCAAAGTACTGGGATTACAGGCATAAGCTACCACATCCAGCCTCCAACATATTTTTTATGGGAGACATGATTCCACCCAGAGGTTGTACTGCAAGATGTTAGCTTTTTTGTTGTTGTTGTTTATTTTTCAACTTTTTTTTTTGTTTACTTTATAAAATGTTCTTACTTTAAAAATTGGCTAATTTGTAGGTATAAGGTGCATTATTCCTTTTTAACTTTTATTTTAAGTTCAAGAGTACATGTGCAGGTTTGTTACATAGGTAAACTTCTGTCATGGAGGTTTGTTGTACATATTATTTCATCACCCAAGTATTAAGCCTAGTACTCATTATTTACTTTTCCCGATCCTCTCTCTCCTCCCACCCTCCAACCTTCCATAGGCCCCAGTGCCCGTTGTTCCCCCTTATGTGTCCATGAGTTCTCACCATTTAGCTCCCACTTATAAGTAAGAACATGTGGTATTTGGATTTTCTGTTCCTGTGATAGTTTGCTAAGGATAATGGCCTTTATCTCCATCTGTACTCCTGCAAAGGATATGATCTCATTCTTTTTTATGGCTGCATAGTATTCTATGGTGTTTATGTACCACATTTTCTTTATCCAGTCTATCATTGGTAGGCACTGAGGTTGATTCCATGTCTTTGCTATTGTGAATAGTGCTACAGTGAATATATGCATTCATGTGTCTTGATGATTGAATGATTTATATTAACTTTGGGTAATGGGATTGCTGGATGTAATAACAGTTCTATTTTTAGGTCTTCAAGGAATTGCAACACTGTTTTCCACAATGATTGAACTAATTTACACTCCCACCAACTCTGTATAAGCATTTCTTTTTCTCTGCAACCTCATCAGCATCTGTTATTTCTTGACTTTTTAGTAACAGCCATTCTGATTGTTGTGAGGTGGTATCTCATTGCGGTTTTCATTTACATTTCTCTAATAATCAGTGATGCTGAGCTTTTTTTCAGATGCTTGTTGGCTGCATCTGTGTCTTCTTTTGAAAAGTGTCTGTCCATGTCCTTTGCCCACTACTTAATGGGGTGGTTTTAGTCTTATAAATTTAAATTCCTTAAAGATGATGGATATTAGATCTTTTTCAGATGCATAGTTTGTGAAATCTTTCTCCCATTCTGTAAGTTGTCTGTTTACTCTGTTGATAGTGTCTTTTGTCATGCAAAAGCTCTTTAGTTTAAGTAGATCCCATTTGTCAACTTTTGCTTTTGTTGCAATTGCTTTTGGTGTCTTCATCTTGTAATCTCTGCCCATTCCTATGTCCAGAATCTTATTGTCTACATTGTCATTCAGGATTTTTATAGCTTTGGGTTTTACATTTAATTCTTTAATCCATCATGAGTTAAATTTTGTATATGGTGTACAAAAGAGGTCCAGTTTCAATCTTCTGCATATAATAGCCAGTTATTCCAGTACCATTTTTTGAATAGGGATTTCTTTCCCCATGGCTTGTTTTTGTCAGTTTTGGCGAAGATCAGATAGTTGTAGGTGTGTGGCCTTATTTCTGGGATCTTTATCCTGTTCCATTGGTCTATGTGTCTGTTTTTGTAGCGGTACCATGCTCTTTTAGTTGCTGTAGCTCTGTAGTATAAAGTTGGGTAGATGATGCCTCCAGCTTTGTTCTGTTTACTTAGGATTGCCTTGACTATTCAGGCTGGTTTTTTGTTCCATATGAATTTCAAAACCATTTTTTCTGCTCTATGAAGAATTTTGTTGGTAGTTTAATAGGAATAAACTATAGGTATCTATAAATTGCCTTCAGCAGTGTGGCCATTTTATTGGTATTGATTCTTCCTATACATAAACATGGAATGTTTCTTCATTTGTTTTTCCATTTTTTAAAAATTTTGTTTGTCATCCTTGATTTCTTTGAGCAGTGTTTTGTAGTTCTCCTTGTAGAGATCTTTCACCTCCATGGTTAGCTGTTTTCCTAGGCGTTTTTACTTTTTGTGGCAATTGTGAATAGCCCTGCATTCCTAACTTAACTCTCACCTTGACTGTTGTTGCTGTATATGAATGTTAGTAATTTTTACACATTGATTTTATATCCTGAGATTTTGCTGAAGTTGTTTATCAGCTTAAGAAGCTTTTGGGCTGAGACTAAGAGTATTTTTACATAAAGGATTTTGTCATCTGCAAACAGAGATAGTTTGACTTCCTCTCTTCCTATTTGAATGCCCTTTATTTATTTCTCTTGACGATTGCCCTGGCCAGGACTTCTAATACTATTTTGAATAGGAATGGTGAGAGAGGGCAGCCTTACCTTGTGCCAGTATTCAAGGAAAATGCTTCAGGATTTTGCCCATTCATTATGATGTTGGTTATGGGTTTGTCATATAGATGGCTCTTCTTATTTTAAGGTATGGTTTTTCAATACCTAGTTTATTGAGAATTTTTAACATGACAGTTTGTAGAATTTTATTGAAAGCCTTTTCTGCATCTATTGAGATAATCATGTAGTTTTTGTCTTTTATTCTGTTTAGATGATGAATCACATTTATGAATTTGCGAATGTTGAACCAACCTTGCATCCCAGGCATAGAACCTGCTTGATCATGGTGGGTATGATTCTTGATGTGCTGCTGGATTTGCTTTGCCAGTATTTTGTTGAGGACTTTTGCATGAATATTCATCAAGGATATTGGCCTGAAGTTATCTTTTACTGTGTTTCTGCCAGGTTTTGGTATCAGGGAAGATGCTGGCCTCATAGAATGAATTAGGGAGGAGAGTCCCTCCTCCTCAATTTTTTGGAATAGTTTCAGCAGGAATGATACCAGTTCTTATTTGTACATCTGGTAGAATTTGACTGTAAATCCATCTGCTCCTGGGCTTTTTTGTTGTTGTTAGTAATCAGTTTATCACTGATTGAGTTTTGGAGTTCATTATTGTGCTTTTCTGAAATTCAGTTTCTTTCTAGCTCAGTATTGGGGGTATATGTGTCCAGGAATTTATCAATTTCTTCTAGATTTTCTATTTTATGTGCATAGAGTTATTCATAATATTCTCTGATGGCAATTTGTATTTCCGTGGAGGTCAGTGGTAAAATCCCCTTTGTCATTTCTAATTGTGTTTATTTGGATCTTCTCTCTTCTTCCTTAGTCTAACTCATGATCTACCTATTTTATTAATTTTTTCAAAGAATCAGCTCCTGGATTTCCTGATCTTTTGAATGGCTTTTCATGTCTCAATCTTCTTCCACTCAGCCCTGATTTTTGTTATTTCTTATCTTCTGCTAGCTTTGGGATTGGCTTGTTCTTGGTTCTCTAGTTTTGTAATTGTGATGTTAGGTTGTTAAATTGAGACCTTTCTAACTTTTTGATGTGGCCACTTAGTGCTATAAATTTCCCGCTTAACACTGCTTTAACCATGTACCAGAGATTCTGGTATGTTGTGTCTTTGTTCTCATTAGTTTCAAAGAACTTCTTGACTTTTGCCTTAATTTCATTATTTACCGAAAAGTCATTCAGAAGCAGATTATTCAATTTCCATGTAATTGTATGGTTTTTGAGAAAATTTTTTAGTCTTGATTTCTAATTTGATTGTGCTGTGGTCTGAGAGTGTGTTATGATTTCAGTTCTTTTTTACTGTGTGAGAAGTGTTTTATGTTCAGTTATATGATCAATTTTAGAGTATGTACCATGTAACAATTAGAAGAATGTATATTCTGGTGTTTTTTGGGTAGAGAGTTTTGTAGGTATCTATCAGGTCCCCTTGATCCAGGGCTCAGTTCAGGTCCTGAATATCTTTGTTAATTTTCTGCCTCGATGATCAGTCTAATACTGTCAGTGGGATGTTGAAGTTTCCCACTATTATTGTGTAGGAGTCTAAGTCTCTTTAAAGTTCTCTAAGAATTTGCTTTATGAATCTGAGTGCTCCTGTGTTGGGTGCATATACATTTAGGATAGTTAGGTCTTCTTGTTAAATTGAACATTATGTATTGCCCTTCTTTTTATTTTTTAATTTTTGTTCATTTAAAGTCTGTTTTGTCTGAAATTACAAGTGCAACCCCTGCTTATTTCTGTTTTCCACTTGGTTGATAGGTTTTCTTTTCCATCCCTTTATTTGAGCCTGTGTGTGTCATTGCATGTGAGCTGGATGTCTTGGGGACAGTATACCAAAGGGTCTTTGGTTCTTTCTCCAGCTTGCCACTCTGTGTCTTTTGAGGTATTTAGCCCATTTACATTCAAGGTTATTATTGATACAGGTGGATTTGATTCTGTCATCATAATGTTAGCTGGTTATTATGCAGACTGGTTTGTGTAGTTGCTTTATAGTGTCACTGGTCTGAATACTTCAGTATGTTATTGCAGTGGCTGGTGATGATCTTTCCTTTCCATATTTAGTGCTTCCTTCAGGAACTCTTTTAAGACAGTGGTTATCTAATGATAATAAATTCCAATAGTATTTGCTGTCTCAAAAGAATCTTATTTCTCCTTCACTGGTGAAGCTTAGTTTAGGCAGATATGAAATTCTTTATTGGAATGTTTTTAAGAATGTTGAATATTGACCTCCAATTTCTTCTGTCTTTAGGGTTTCTGCTGAGACTTCTGCTGTTATTCCAATGGGCTTCTCTTTGTAAGCAATCTTACCTTTTTCTCTAGCTGCCTTTAACAGTTTTTCTTTCATTTTGACCTTGGAGAATCTGATGATTAAGTGTCTTGAGGTTCGTCTTTTTGTAAAGTTCTTATGAGGGTTCTTTGCATTTCCTGAATTTGAATGTTGGCCTTTCTAGCTAGGTTGGGGATGTTCTAATGGGTGATATCCTCAAATATGTTTTCCAAGCTTTTTATACTCTCCCCATCTCTTTCCAGGACACCAATGAGTCATAGATTTGGTCTCTTTACATATTTCTCAGAGATTTTATTTATTCCTTTTTACTTTTCTCTATTCTTGTCTGACTGTCTTATTTCAGAAAACCAGTCTTCAAGCTCTGAGATTTTCTCTCCTTGTTCTACTCTGCTATTAATACTTGTGATTGCATTATGAAATTCTTGTAGTGTGTTTTTCAGCTCCATCAGGTTGGTTGTTTTCTATACTGGCTATTTTGTCTGTCAGCCCCTGCATCATTTTAGTTTATTCTTAGCTTTTTTGAATTGGATTTCAATGTACTCTGGCATCTCAATGATTTTTATTCCTATCCATGTGCTAAATTCTCTTTTTGTCATTTCAGCCATCTAAGCCTGGCCCAGAACACTTGCTGGAGAGTTGGTTGTTTGGAGGAAGAAAACACTCTGGCTTTTTGAGTTGTCAGAGTTTTGTGCTGGTTCTTTCTCATCTTTGTGGGCTGATGTTCCTTCTAGTCTTTGAAATTGCTGACCTTTGCTGTTTTTTTCTTTTATGTTATTTGATGACCTCTAGCGTTTAATCATGGAAGATGGATTCAGCCAACTGGCTTCGTTTCTGGAAGATTTTAGGGGGCCAGTGCTCAACTCCCAATTCCTATACTGTATGCTTTAACTCTGGGGAACTTGTATTGGGCCCTGACTTTTTCTCCAGCTCAAGGTTAGGAACTCACTGCCCTGGAGGGGCTGAGGGACTCCCGGATCACTTGTCATTACACTCCAGTGGGTGGTTTCAGCCAAACATTTCCTAAGTGCAGTGACAGTGGTATCCATCCTCATTTGGACATGCCAGCAGCAGCAGTGACAGCAATACAGTGCAGTGGCATGCATGCTTATCAGCTGCAGTAGGGTGCTAGTGGGTGCTGGGGTGCCTGCCTCTATGCTGGTGTTTACCACAATGGCATAGGCAACACAGCTCAGGAGTGGGGCAGAGGAGGTGGGGTTCCCCTGATGGTGACTGCATGCAGTCATGCCGGTGGTGGTGTTGGCACAGGGGCAGGGTGCTAGCAGGCACAGGTCTGTGTGCATCCTCTGGGTGCCACAGGCAGAGGCAGTTGCTCAGGGTGGATGGGGGAGGGTCCACTGTTCCCGGTGCCTAGTTTCACTCCTACAGCAGTGTTGGCACAAGGGTGGGTTGCTGGCAGGGGCCTAGCTGGCAGACTCTTTGCCCACCAAGGTTCCCACTACAGTGGTGGTCAGCGGAGGCACAGGGGGACTGCACCCTTGTCACTCATTACTGGCAGAGGAGGGTGTACACATACACGCAATTTGGTGGAGCAAGGAAGGCAGAAGCTACCTGTGCACACACATGTTGGCAAAGTGATGTGGGGAGTTGCTATGGGCCCGGGGGAAGCTGCATTGTGGGGTGGGAACGGATGGACTGGTGCATGGGTTGGTGCAAGGGCTGCCACACTGGAGCTCTTCACCAGTCAGGCACAGTTTGCCAGGGCAGGAGCTGTGATATGAGACCTTGGAGAACTTGAGGCTGCCCTGCAAGCAGGCATGGCCAGACTGGGACCTCAGTACAGGCCAGCAGACCAAGGGGTGCTCAAGTCACACTAGCCCCATCTGATAGGCAAGACTATCCTACAGAGTTCAGGCCCCACAGCTCCCCTAGGGCTGAAGTCTCCTCTGGGAGCAAGTTGAGCCAAGGGGCTTTGGCAATCCCTGAGCATGCTTTACTACAGATGCTCTGGGCTCTACATCAATTGCTGGCTTGCTACTGCTACCATTTCTCTAAGCAACTCTCCCTTCAACTTCAGTGTCCATAGTGGTTGAGGGGTCTTCCTCTGCCAGGGTCCAAAAGAGGCCTTGGTGAGAGCAGCTTGCTCCTTGCCAGCTCAACTCACCCATTCCCTTGGAGTCACTGGGGACCAGCCATAAGTACCAGTTCACAGTAGCCTCTAGCTGCATGCAGCGTTCCCAACTTCTTCCCCATTCAGCCCACATCTATGTCTTCCCTCTGTCCACTCTCGAGGCCTTCCCTCTGAAGATCGGCTGGAAGTGTGTCAGCTATCTTGGTCCCTTGGTGGCAGATCTTCCCCCTGGCTGTGTCAAGTTGGCCATCTCACCCTAAGGTATTTTTAACTTTTTAACTTGATTGCTCAATCAGAAAGAAAAACGGGTTGGGATTGTCAGATTCAGGAAATAAAAATATAGGATGACCAGGTACATCTGAACTTAGACAAACAGTGAATAACTTTAGTATATCTCCCAAATATGGCATGGACATATTTACATTTAGAAAAATGTTTCTTATCTGAAGCTCAAATTTAACTGGGTGTCCTATATTTTATCTGGATATTGTAAAACATGTCCTCCTAATTCTCCCTTTCTCTGGTAGCTCCAAGGCACCGTGCCAACCCAGTAAGATACCAGAAACAGTAGCCACACTGCAAAGAATCCTGCACTAGGAGTTCTGATCTTCAGATCTAGCACCCAATGTGTGATAGGTGTTTGATTTAACCAAAACACCATCTCTGGGACTCCACCTCTTCATCTGTTAAAATATATATAAGAATTTCTTTCCTACCTCAGTAATTACTGTTGTGAAGTCCAAACAAGATCAATAAAATGAAATTGTTTCCCATAATAGAAAGTTGTTATTTGCATATATGTGAATTTAGGAGCTTGATGGTCTGCCTTCTTCCTTGTTCTGAAAGCCAGTCCCACAGATCAGCAGATTGCCTGTGAACATCTGCATCCCTCACCTTTCCTAAATTAACAGTCTCCTTCTAGAACCATTGCTGTGGATTCACTGCTTCATAATAAAGACTAAACAACTAGAATGAGAAATGTTGGTCATCAAAGTGATCCCCTGAGTTGATGACCAGGATATTTACTTTCAGACCTCTGCCTCAAACATAATAACATTTTTTCATCAACACTTTAATACATCTGTTTCTCTGGAGATAGAATTAGTTTTGTGTACCAATTGTAGAGAAATCACTTTTTAAACTCAGAGAAAAGTCTCAACACACACACACATACACACACAAAAAAAATGGTGAGAAAAGAGAGGCTCTGAAATGCTGAGATTTGAGATGACAGTCTTTATTAACAATATGCAACCAGCTCCAGAAAAATATTTCAAATAAGAACTAGAATAATTATCCACACTTGCTAAGCAAACACTCAATGTGGTTGCTTGCAAAATGAAAATTTTTCATTTCTGGTTTGACTCTGAGGGCCCATAATTAAGTAGGCTTGGCAGCTGTTTCTAATTCACTCACCTAAGAAGGAAAATTATATGCTTTATCCAGTAAGGGGATTGTGATTTTTATTTTAAATTCTGTCCCTAAGGAATTTCTTACCAGATTGTGAGTTTTCTTTACTTGTTTAAAGCAAAGTGCTCTCGTCAGACTTTATAAAAAGTACCATAATGCAATAGAGAACTTTGTTATTTCTGTAGTTTCCTTAGCGTTTCAAGATATTTACCGTTTTAATTATTTTCCTTAAATGTACCATTGTATCAATGTAGTGTCACTGCTTCCACTGGACATTTAAGTGGGTTAGTGTCAATTGTTAAATAACTAATTTTTTTTTTGTTTTTACAAAACACCTGTTTTACAACTATCTTCTGCTTCCTGCATGACCATTGTATACTATTAGCAATCTATGCAGTCTATACCTCTACTTGCATATCATGCAAAGAACAAATTCTATGCAGTTGTCAAGGAGAACGGTATTCAAAATTTGTTGTCTAGAAAAACTAACATTTCTTGTTTTAACTGCGACTTTTAATACTAATTAAGATTTTCCTTTTTAATCTCCTTGTGTTTAATTTACTATTAAGTGTGTTGAATTCAATTTAATATTAAGGCCTAAAGACCTTAATATTTTCTAATAGTGACTTTACAATAACCAGTAGCTGCTGCTTTCCTAAGGTACACAGCGCCAGAGAGAAGCAGAACAAAGGAGGTGTCTTGTCTTGCTGGGAGTGGGAAAAAATAGTCCTGTCCACTTTTGGCTCTCTCAAGATGAACATGAATCTCTCCAGCAGAGGGAATGTCTAGGAGGATGAGTTGACATCTATTAAGTGAACCTATTACATGAACACATCTGCTGATAGGCCTGACCCACTTCTATCATATGAGAACCTCAAGTGCTTGTCCACCAGCCACAGTTGTTAAATATTGATGATGGATATTGTAGATGACCTTGCACTGTCCTTCAGAGAAACACAAATTGGAATATTCCCCAATTTGGGAATATCTAGAGGTTTTTCAGGCTTAGAGAGGTTTTTTTTTTTGTTTTTTTTTTTTAGGTTTGCAAGTCTTTTGAAAGATGACTGTGCATTAGGGCCATAACAAAGCTAAGCTTTAGAACTAAACAGACACTGATTACATCTAGAGCATTACATCTCATTCTTAGAAGTAAATTCTTTTTTAAAAATATATACATTTTATTGCATTTTAGGTTTGGGGGTACACATGAAGAATGTGTAGGATTGTTGCATAGGTACATATATGGCAATGTGGTTTGCTGCCTTCCTCCGCATCACCTATATTTGGCATTTCTCCCCATGTTATCCCTCCCCAACTCTCCACCCTCCTGCCGCTGACCCTCCCCTTTTCCCCCCGACAGACCCCAGTGTGTGATGCTCCCCTCCCTGGGTCCATGTGTTCTCATTGTTCAACACCCACCTATGAGTGAGAACATGTGGTGTTTGATTTTCTGTTCTTGTGTCAGTTTGCTGAGAATGATGGTTTCCAGGTTCATCCATGTCCCTACAAGGGGCACAAACTCATCATTTTTTATGGCTGCATAGTATTCCATGGTGTATATGTGTCACATTTTCTTTGTCCAGTCTATCATTGATGGGCATTTGGGTTGGTTCCAGGTCCTTGCTATCGAAAACAGTGCTGTGATGAACATGCATGTGCATGTCTTTATAATAGAATGATTTATAGTCCTTTGGGTATATACCCAGTAATGAGATTGCTGGATCAAATGGAATTCCTATTTCTAGGTCTTTGAGGAATTGCCACACTGTCTTCCACAATGGTTGAACCAGTTTACACTCCCACCAACAGTGTAAAAGTGTTCCTATTTCTCCACATCCTCTCCAGCATCTGTTGTCTCCAGATTTTTTAATGATCGCCATTCTAACTGGTGTGAGATGG
>CAUYQU010058423.1:0-29726 GCA_963574635.1 Cheracebus regulus
CACAGCTCAGCCCCCACCCCCCACCAGCCCCCCAAGTGGCGGCCCCCCCCCCCAAACCCAACCACCAACAAAACCCACCCGCCCCCCCCCCGCCCCCCACCCCCACCCCACCAAAAACCCCCCCCACACCCCCCCCCCCCCCCCCCCCCCGGCCCCCCACCCCCCCCCCGCCCCCCCCCCCCCCCCCCGCCCCCCCCCGCCCCCCCCCCGCCGGCCCGCGGGGCGGGGGGGGTGCGTGGGTGGGGGCCGGCCCGTGGGGGGAGGTGGGTGGCGTTGGGGGATGAGGAGGTGGGAGGGGTGAGAAGTGGGAGGAGTGAGAAGGCAGGGAAACAATGAGGTGGGATGATTGCGAAGGTGGGAGGGTGAAGAGAAGGGAGGTGTGAGTAGGTGGCGCGGTGAGGAGATGTGAGGAACCTGTGGTTCTGATTACTGTGGAGCAGTCATGTCAATCGTGGACCCTTCAAGTTTCCGTAAGGTCGAAAAAGTGTTATTTTGCTTAGGCCAATCTTGTTTGATTTTTTTTCTTATTCAGAAATATTGCCAACTGTGATACAAAAGGAAAACTCAGCTTCTCTTTGGACAAATTCTCTTTGGACAAAAATTCAGCTTCTCTTTGTACAGCAAATGGAGATGTTGAGTAGACAGCTGGACATAGAATGTTTTTAAATCCCTTTATGTCTATTTTCTTTACCAAATCATGGCAAGGTTGATATTATCTATTAACAAATCCATTGCATATATATGGAAAGTTAAGTTAAATACATATGGCCCAGGAAAAAAATAATATATTTTGCCACTCCCCAAAATAAATTATTAGAAGTGTAAAAGTAGTCCAGAATGAGGACTATATTGCAATATTGATTGTGATGGTCAGAAATATCAGGAATCTGGGTGTTCAGAAGTGGGAGAGGGTATGTACAGATGCAAAGTGGGTGCCCCTTATGGTATACTCTGCTAAAGTTACTATAAAAAAACTAAGGGCACACACTACATCATGGATGAAAAATGTATCAGTGAGAGTAATTACCAACCTAAAAATAAATGTCCCCAGAGGAGGTAACTCTGCAATAGAACACAAGACTATTTCATGTTCAAGTAATATTCTTGAGAGGTACCAAGGCCAGGGCTAGGGGAAAGAAAGAGGCAGGATAAGCTGTCTTGCAGATATTTGAGTAATTCAGATAGAGACTCTGCCATCTTTGATATGTGGTTTCCAAAGTCAATGTTTTTCTACATCTGGTCTATGGAAAGAGCAAATCATGGAATATTATAAATACAGGATGCAGGCAGGGAAGGTCCAGACACAAGAGAAAAATAAATGTGACTTAAAGATGTGCTGTAGCCTGGCTTATCACCACTAAATGTCAGTTTCAACTTTCCCCCTCATGTATTGAATATAATCTCCTTTATTCAAGGGAGATGACCAGAGTCCCATGCAGTCCCTGTATTCAGGTCAAAGCTCAAGAATCTTTAGAGGATGTTCATTGCTCTCCAGGTTCTCAATATGGTTCCCTGGGCTCAGTGACCTAAAAGTTCACTTATCTTCCCAACACACCCCTATCCAGTGTAAAAAGATCAAACGGTGTTAAGGAATGCTCCCCTTTGCAAAAGAGAAACCTTTACTGGGGTATTGAATGGCATTTTTACCAGGAAGACATGAAGAACCCCTGTCTGAAGGTGGGGAGATGCCTTGATGGGACCTCAACTTTGCCTTCTGAGATGAACTTTCTTATTTGCCAGGGTTTTCCAGGAGGTCCTTCCTTTGGCATTTCTTCCCATGGCCTCCTCTGTTTTGGGGATTGAGGGGTGTGCCGTCCTTGGCTGTTGCCTGGCTTTTGTAGATTGCTCGCTGTGCAATTTTGATTTGAGTTTATTTCTGAGGCTAACGAAACTGTTACAGGATTTTTAAATAATCAGCCTCATGGTTTCTTTGGCAACATTTCCTCACAATCTTTTCACTCTTCTGTTTGGTTCCTATGAGTTTTGTTGCCAGTAAACACAAAACAAACAGTGTGTCCTTTTCTTGACATATTTTCAGGTCTGCTTTGTTAATTTATTTATTGCCATCCTGCTTCTCTCTTCATTTAGCAGAAACTGTCTTGCTGAAGTCTGCATACATTGGCTTAAGCAGGAAGGCTATCTCCTTGAATGACTTTGCTCCAAATCTCTTTAAGTGAGAAGTTTTAGTGAGCACCCCCACTTTTTTTTGTCTTTTTTATGTGAGTTTGGATCCAATCTTTTATTTTCCAGAACTTATAGGCCCCAATCTTATGGACTATTTTATTTAACTTTCTACTCCCAAACCAGGCGTATTTTTCCTGAACACATCTCTTCCTCATAATCTCGTAGTATTAATATATACAAGCCAGCATATGCTACTAACACACTGACTCTGGTCCCTTCCCTTGGAACTGAATTATTCATGGACATTCTCTGCCTTCCTAGTTCTCATTGTGTTCTAAATGTTCTTTACTAGGTTTAGATACACGTCATTTCTCAAATGAATCTTTTTCAAGTATTTTTTTCCCGATCTGTGGCTTCACTTAATATTTTTTGACAGTATATTTTGAAGAGCAAATGTTTTTATTTTTGATTAATTCGAATTTATCACCTTTTGTTTTGGGTATCATGCTACCTTGTTTACAATTTTCGCTATACACAAATAAACATGTATCAATAGGTAGGAATAGTCTTGCTTTTTTGTATGAGAGATTTACATCTGCAAGATAAATTTAAAGATATTGGATTGTAGATACAAAACATGAAGGCAATTCTGTTTTGGTTTTCATTTTGTTTTATTTTAATATATGCGGCCAATTGCCCTTCTTAGTAATATAGAAAGTTCGTATTCCCACCAGGATTGTGTAAGAGTATATGTTTTCTTTTTACCTTACTAACAGACTATATTGTCAAGTTGTTGTAAATGTTGCTGATCTAAAAGGAGATAAGTGGCATTTCAGTGTAATTTAACATTTCCATATCTCTTCGTCTGAGTGGCACTGAGAATGAGAACTTTCTTATGAATTTTCTGTTCATAAACAGTTTGCATATGAATTTTCTATTAAAATATATGTTCTTATTTGTATCTCACTCTTCTGAGGTGCAGAAATGTTATCGTGGAGATATTTTTGATCTTTCTTCTGGTTTCGTGTGATCAGCAAAGAGTGGAGATCTAGCCCAGAGGAGAGAATTGCCGGATTGCATTTCAGCTTGCTTCCTGAGACGGGCTTCCTTCAGCTCCCTGCGGAGCGCTTCTTCCACCAGCCTTCCTGCCTCCCTCTGAAGCCCCGCCCGGCGCACGGTGCTCCCTCTGGCTGAGTGCAGCTGGTTTCCCCTACCTGAGGCAGCTCTCTCTTCTCTGCCCTTCCCATCACACCAAAATGTCCCTGCATCTTCTGTGAATTCTGCCCCTCTCACTTTGTTTGGCAACACTGGGTAACAATTTGGAGTTTGCATATTTTCTCAAAAGTTTCCCCAAAATTTCAAGTTGTTATTGTTCAGTATACTTCTCGAAATGTTTCTAGGAGAAAACGAAAAACAATTCAGAGCTTAACCACCACCATCTTCCTATCAACTGTATAACTATATGTATGTGTATATATATATATATATATATATATATATATGTGTGTGTGTATGTGTATATATATATATTTATATGTGTGTGTATACTGTGTGTATGTGTATATATATATATCTGTGTATACATATATGTATATGTGTTTATGTATGTATGTGTGTATATGCATATATTTGTGTGTGTTTATATGTGTGTGTATACTGTGTGTGTGTGTATATATACATACATACATATACACACACGTGTATATCTTAATTCACTTATAAATCATTTATAAATGCACATGCCATGTTATATTGCTTTCAAGAGGTTTGAATACCAGAGCTAGGGAAATAGACAAATAAACATTTTTTTTTAAGTGCAATGATAAATTTTGGGGGGAGAAATAAAAATTTATGTTAAGAGAGTTAGGAGATGAAAGAGAAAGTTCTTAATAAAACTGCTCTTTACAGCTTCCCAAGATTATAAAGCTACGCATTTATTTCCCCTTTCAACTGAGATGTTTATGGGGAAATAAAACACAAAGTTAATTCTTTATTTGGTACACAACACTTGTAGGCTTGGAAATTTGTCTTTTGCTTTAATGAGGACACAACGGACTCCAAGGTTTAAAATAACCCGTGACAAACCCTGGAATTAGGACTGTGAAGCCCATAAGTGTCAAGGACATCTCTGTCTTTTTAATGGATTCTCTCTCTGGTTATTTTTCTTTACCCCATAGAAGAAAGCTGTGTCTGATGAGCTTAACTCATGCAACACTTGTGCTAAGCGTTCAATGGATGTCTATGCACAAGCAGAGGAAGTGGCTTTAAATTAAGAAAAGTGGGTTAAACTTACCTGTGGATATCACCTGGAAAGCAAGCATGTGAGTGAGATTATGTAAGTCTATGTGGTGAGTAAAATTTGTGGAAAGTCTCTTCTAGTTTCTAATTTCTCAGAGAAATAAAAACTCATGTCATCAGCTGAGAGTGAAGAAAAGGAGGTAAAAAGTTGAAAATGAGATGTATTTTCTCCATGCCCTTATATCTCTAAAAGACCTACCAAGAGTGTTAGTGACTGAAAGGGTAAGAATCCACCCTTTGGTCTAGGTAAGGTAGACAGAGCATCAGCCTCTAAGCTGTGATCCACAGGCAGACATCCAGTTTCCTGATTATCCCTGAGCTGACAGCTCCGTAGGTTGGGTGTGATTATGCAACTGTGAACTGCTTAACTCTGGAACCTCCATTCTCATTTTAGTCTATTTGGTTGCTGTCCTTTGGAAGCTGTGTGATGCCATATGCCCAAATCTGCCATGCCTAGGAAGACAGATTCATGGAGGTTGGGGAAAGGGTTGAGTTGAGGATGCTGAGACTTTCCCCAAACTCTCCAATCTGGTGAATACAAAACATTTCCAACTTCCCTTTGTTTTTTCATCAGCTTTCTTTTCTCACTGTAGTGGTCCATTTTCAACTGCTGATAAAGACACCCCCAAGACCAGGTAATTTATAAAGAAAAAGAAGTGTGATGGACTCACAGTTCCACGTGGCTGGAGAGGCCTCACAATTATGATGGAAGGTGAAAGGCATCCTTTACACAGCAGCAGGCAAGAGAGAATGAGAACCAAGCAAAAGTGGAAAGCCTTTATAAAACCATCAGATCGTGTGAGACTTATCCACTACCACAAGGACAATATAGGGGAAATCTTCCTCGTGATTCAATTATCTTCCACTGGTTCCAGCCCACAACACATGAAAATTATGGGAGCTACAATTCAAGATGAGATTTGGGTGGGGACACAGCCAAATCATGTCACTTACCTACAAAAGATGTGATGTTTCATGTTTTTCAGCCATTGGGCATGTCCAAAGCAAGACTTTTATTTTTGGGTTTTGATTTGTTTTTCAGATTTCTCTGTTCTGGAGAAGAGACATTAGGTTAGAAAATGTTGAGGTTTGGTGATCTAGAGCTGTGTTGATCTTTGGTTCTGACATTCATGTCTTCTAAGGCCATGGGCAAATTATTCTGTTACCAGGGTTCTTCACTTGTACATGACAATATATATCTACTCTGCAAGATTGTGAAGATTGGATAGAATTTACATAAAGTCTAAAAGTCTAGCATAAAAATGGTGCTAAACAAATTGCAGCTGATAGAAGTTAACATTTATTGGGTGGTCACTACATACCAGATGCTGTGCTAAATAATCTGCACATGCAGCCATGCACCACTTAATGAAGGAGATAGATTCTGAGAAATGCACCATGGAACATCATGGAGTGCACTTATACACACCTAGATGGGACAGCCCACCTCACACCGAGGCTCTGCGGTATAGCCTGCTGCTCCAGGCTACAAACTTGTACAGCACGTTACTGTGCTGAATACTGCAGGCATCTGTAACACAATGGTAAGTTCTTGTGTATCTAAACATAGGAAAAGTTCAAGAAAAATATGATACAGAAGAGTTTTGAAAATAGTACACATGTCTAGGATACTTACCATGAATGAAGCTTGCAGGACTGGAAGTTGCTCTGGGTGAGTCAATGAGTGAGTTGTGAGTGAATGTGACAGCCTAGTACATAACTGAACACTACTGAAGACTTTATAAACACTGTACACCTACATTACACTAAATTTATATGTTTTCATTCATCAATAAAATAACCTTAGCTCATTGTAACTTTTTTGCTTTATAACTTTACTTTTTTAGTCTTTTTGACTCTTATAATAACACTTAGCTTAAGACACAAACATACCGTACAACTTGACAAAAATATTCTTTCTTTATATTCTAATTCTATAAGCTTTTTTCTATTTTTAATTTTTTAAGCTATTCTGTAAAAAAAACCTGATATATAAACATACACATTAGCCTAGGCCTACACAGGGTCAAGACCAACCATATCACTGTCTCCCACCTCCACAGCTTCTCCCACTGGAAGGTCTTCAGGGGCAAGATACACGTGGAGCTGTCATATCCTGTGATCACAAAGCCTTTATCTGGATACTTTCTGAAGGACCTGCCTGAAGCTGACAGCTAACTTGTTTTTTAATAAATAGACTCTATATAACAAGTATAATATAGTAAATACATAAGCCAGTAACAAAGTTGTTTATTATCATCATCAATTATTAATGTACTAATCGAAGAATGCACTATAGCTTTTTAGGTCTTGGAAGGGCGGTAGGCTTGTTTACACCAAGTAACATGAGTAATGCGTTGTGCTATGACGTTAAGATGACTACAATGTCACTAGGCAATACAAAATTTTTAGCTCCATTTTAATCTTATGGGAACACTATAGGATGTGTGGTTCATCATTGACTAAATATGCATGGGATCATTGTATTGAATCATTAATACTGGGCAATCAATGACACATGTACTCTTATAACTGTCATTTTACAGGAGAATAAATTGAGACTCAGAGAGGAAATATCACCTCCCTTATAGCCAATGATACCAAAATTAGTTTTCAAACTCAGTTTGATTTCAGGGTCCTTGAATGCTACGTATATGCATAAGTGCTACTATCTCCTTGGCTTCTATCAACAATGCTTATGCCTGCTTTGGTTTCAAAGTACTGCAATCTGAAAGTCAGCAAGAAAATAATGCCATCAACTTAAGTTTATGTTCAAAGAAAAAAGGAATTTTCATGAATGCCAGTGTGATTTTGTAATATAAGAAATTCAGTGAAAAGCAGTATAATCACAATTTGAAAACTGCAAATTTCACTTTCTTTTCTTTTTTGCTCTTTCTCAGCAGAATCAAGCAAACTTTGTTTTAAATTGTGAAACTGTTACAATTTTAAATTTCAAACCTGGAAAATGAAGCTCTCAAACAAGAAAATTATCTTTGTGTATAGAGACGAAAGGAATCAGAGTGAGTTAAATAAAGTCATGTGAAATTTTAAAAGCAATCATTAATGTTTGTAGCAATAATTCTTAGTCTCTGCATTGAAAATACATGCAAAAAAAAATCCAACTACAGGAGGACAAAAGAAAGTACACTAACTTTGGTTTAGAAAAAACAATCAAGTGCTATGGAACTTTCACAGACTTACATAGAATTTCTGGAGAGTTCTTGAATTTTTAAAGCTGTTTACAAAGTGAAGCTAAAAGGTCTAAAACCTGTGTCCTCTTAGTATTCCACCGAGGCTGTGGGTACATTAAATAATGAGTTAGAAATTTGCAGGAACCACTTTGTGGCAATCAAGAAGCATAAAGCATATTTAATTAAATTAAGTAATCTCTGTTTAGATGAAAATAAATCATTTTAGTGCTTACTGTTTTTAATGACTCAGGCCATCATTCAAGAAGAAAGCTGATAAACTACTTAGAACTCCATTTATGTGACTTTTATAGCAAAGTACTAATGGGACTTTTCTTGCCAGGGAATGCCATATTTTATTAATAAACTATTCTCAAACACTCACAATAATTAACAATGTCTAACACAAAATATGCAAGAAAGGGGAAAGAAAACCACAAAGATATAAGTATTTTTGAAAGTTTTTAGTACATTTTAAAATCATGCTTATTTAATCAATTTTTAAGTAAATTTCTATTAAGAACATGAAGAAAAATATTTACTAAAGTATCTCATTTTGTATAGCACAATTGATGGCTCAAGATTTTTGTTTGACAAGGCTATTTGTAGACCTCAGAGATTATAGGCTTTTTCATAATTGGGAATCTTAACATATACTATATTGAACATATCCATAAGCAATACCTGACTTAATTTTTCCCTAAAATTGTTATTATATTTTATAATTTATCATTTAAAAATTAGATAATTTAAACTGGCTGTGTTTCTTCAGCATTATTTGTACATACTTGGAAATTCTTGAAGTTTAAAGAAACTGATCATCTTCATTTATAACAAAATTTTTATGAATATCATAATTCATCCACTAATGACATTGATACACTACTAAGTTTGGTAGAAACTTAATGTCCATGTCTTGGCTGGTTGTACTTTTATTTCTTAGTTTAGAGATAATAATTTTTTCTTCAGATCTTAAACACTTCTGTAGTCCTCTATTAAATATATAGGTTTAGATGCTGCATCTATATCTGACTTATACAATTCTCTTCTTAATTTTGCAATGTTTTGAAGATAAGGATAATGACAAATACATCTTTGATCATTTTCTTGCAAGATATTCTCAATATGTATATGCTAAAATAATAAAATGTTTACATCATATGGTCCAAAGAGAGTCCTAGAAGCTACCAGAACTTCCAGAATCCATAGTTTCCCCATCTCCCATCACTCCAAAGAATGTGAGCACCTAGCATTTTGGTTAATCTAATAGTCTACATGAAGATGATGATAACTAAATTGTTGTGAACACCTGATACATTTTATCTTTTTCACCTTAGCCATCCTCTTGAGTATAGACTATATTATGATTTTAACTTACATGTACTATTGACATGTGATGTTCAGCATTTGTTCAAAAGTTTATGGGCAGAAAGTTACAATCATGGAAGGAGAAGCAAATATATCCTTCACGTGGCGACAAGAGAGATAAGTGCTGAGCAAAGGAGGAAAAACTTCTTATAAAATGATCAGATCTCATGAACACTCACTCACTATCACAAGAACAGCATGAGGGTAACAGCCCCCATGAGTCAATTACCTCCCACTGGGTCCCTCCCATGGCACATAGAGATTATGGGAACTACAATTCCAGATGAGATTTGGATGGGGACACAGCCAAACCATATAATTATGCCCCAGCTTCTCCCAAATCTCATATTCTCACATTTCAAAACACAATCATGCCCTTCTAACAATTCCTCAATCTGAACTAATTCCAGCATTAACTCAAATGTTCAAGTCCAAAGTCTCATCTGAGGCAAAGCAAGTGATGCTCATTTCTGCCTATGAGCCTACAAAATGAAAAGTAAGTTAGTTATTTCCTATATACAATAGGAATACAGCCATTGGGTAAATAGAGCCATTCCAAATGGAAGAAATTGGCTAAAATGAAGGGGCTACAGGCCCCATGTGGCTCCAAAATCCAATAGGTCAGTTATTAAAGCTTGAAGTTCCAGAATGATCTATTTTGACTCCATGTCTCACATCCAGGGCATGCTGATGCAAGAGGTGGGCTCTCACGCCCTTGGGCAGCTCTGCCTCTGTGGCTTTGCAGAGTACAGACCCCTTCCCAGCTGCTTTCATGAGCTGGCACTTAGTGTCTGTAGCTTTCCCAGGAACACAGTGCAAGCATTAGTGGATCTATAATTCCAGGGTTTGGAGAACAGTAGCCCTTTTCTCACAGCTCCACAAGGTAGTGCCTCAGTGAGGACTCTGTGTGGAATCTCCAACCCATCATTTCCCTTCTGCATTGCCCTAACAGAAGTTTCCCATGAGGGCTCCATCCTGTAGCAAACTTCTGCTTGGACATCAAGGTGTCTTCATACATCCTCTGAAATCTCAGCAGAGGTTCCCAAATGTCAGTTCTTCACTCCTGTGCACCTGAAGGCTCAACACCATGTGTAAACTGCCAGGAATTGGGGCTTGCACCCTCTGAAGCAATGGTCTGAGCTGTATATCATCTTTTTTTAGCCACAGCTGGAGGTGAAGCAGGTAAAACACAGGGCACCATTTCCTGAGGCTGCATAGAGCAGGGGGTTCCTGGATCCAGCCAATAAAACAATTTTTCCCTCTTAGGCCTTGAGCCTGTGATAGGAGTGGCTGCCATGAAGGTCTCTGACATGCACTGGAGACATTTTCCCCATTACCTTGGTGATTAACATTAGGCTCCTCGTTACTTATGCAGATTTTTATAGCAGGCTTGGATTTCTTCCTAGAAAAATGGGATTTTCTTTTCTATGGCATCATCAGGTTGCAATTTTTTCAAACGTTTTATGCTCTGCTTCCTCTTGAATATTTTGCTGCTTAGAAATTTTTTTCTGCCAGATACTCTAAATAATCTCTCTAAAGTTCAAAGTTCCACAGATCTCTAAGGCAAGGGCCAAATGCCACCCATCTCTTTGCACAGCAAGAGTCATTCTTACTCCAGTTCTCAACAGGTTCTTCATTTCCCTATGGGGCTACCTCAGCCTGAACTTCATTATTCATATCACTATCAGTGTTTGGGTCAAAGCTGTTCAACAAGTCTCTAGGAAGTTCCAGACACTCTCACATCTTCCTGTCTTCTGAGGCCTCCAAGTCTCTGGGAAGTTCCAAATTATCCCACATTTTCCTGTTTTCTTTTGAGCCCTTCAAACTGTTCCAAACTCTGCTTGTTACCCAGTTTCATAGTTGTTTCCATATTTTCAGGTATATTTACAGTGGTGCCCCACTCTCTGTGGTGCCAATTTACTGTATCAGTCCATTCGCATGATGCTATAAAGAACTGCCCAAGACTGGGTAATTTATAAAGGAAAGAGATTTAATTGACTCATAGTTCAGCATGGCTGGAAAGGCCTCAGAAGACTTACAATCATGGCAAAAGGGATAGCAAACATGGCCTTCTTCACATGATGGCAGGAGAGAGAATTGCTGAGCAAAGGAGTAATAACTCTTTATACAACTGTCAGATCTCATGAGAGCTTACTCACTATCACAAGAACAGCATGAGGTAACCACCCCCATGATTCAATTACCTCCCCCAGGTCTCTCCCCCAACACATGGGGATTATGGGAACTACGATTCAAGATGAGATTTGGGTGTGGACACAGCCAAACTATATCAATGATATATGCAACTAACTTATTAAATTAACTTATTAATTCTAATACTTTGCAGACTATCTTGAATTTTGTAAATACAGAATAATATCTTCTGCAAGTGATGACACGTTTTATTTTTACATTCTAAACTTATGTGTCAATAACTGGAGGAAAAACTGCTTATCTCACAGTGTAGTTTGAAAATTAACTTAGGTATACTTTGATATTACTACTGTTACTTCTAAATATAATCTTCATTCACCAACCTTCACAATACTTCCTAGTATGGGCGTATTGAAGGTCTTACTCCCTGAGATATTCTGGTCTGACTGAAGAGTGGGCTATGATTCCCAGCCTTGAAACTTACAGCTGTTGTTCTGAGTTGCTCCCAGGATGTTTCTTGCAGCAAATGGGGCAATGACTCTTTCTAACTTGTAAATACTCAACGGTGTTTGTTGTTTCTTAATTTCAAGGAGAGACCACATTTGTATATACAAGACTTGCAGAGTGTGTGTTTGTGTGTGTACACACATGCACACCATCTGTGTGTGTGTATGTGTGTTTGCATATATGTATGTACTCTGATATTTTCAAAACAAAACATGAGAAACATAAATCCTAAGCTAAGAATGATGATTACTTATTAGGAAAATAGGGCTAAGGTGGATGGGAGGAAATGAAGACATTGCTGTGTATACCTTAAATGACAGCATGAGAAAATATCTGTATGAATAAAAAATGTACCTTTTCTTTAAGAAAACTGGCTTACTTTCCATAAAAACTCATTATCTTGGAAATACAGAAAGGTAGGAAGCATAAGCATACAGTGTAAAAATCCTAAATGTAGAAATAAATTCAGTTTGATAAAAAAAGTTATTAAAATACATTTTTATAACAAATTGGGAAAGTTAAATATAAAGTAGGCATTAGATGACTAATAAGGAATTGTTATCAGCTTTTACAGCATAATGGCATATTTGAAGACAAATGCTGAAACATTGAGAAATGAATGGTTGCAATGCCTGTAATTGAATTTCAAATTGTTTATATAAATAAATAATTTATTAGAAAATAAATCTCCTAAAATTTTAATAATTTTTAATCCAATGTGTTTATGTATATTCATTATTATATTTTTCAGTTTTTCACTATGAAAATGTTTTCGTAATAAAAATGTTATAAATGCTCATTCTAAATACATCCATCCACAATGACCCATGAACAAACATACACACTTGCATATATTAGTCATTGTGGAACACTAGAGTATACCTCACATTCATATTGTATTATGATAAGTAAGGTGTAAAAACATAAAGTAACTCAACTGCAAAGTAGCATTATTTCAAAATTAATAAGCTGACAGAATGGGGCCATGCAGTTTCTCATTCAGGAGTGGCAAGGATAATTATAGGTTTTCCTTTGTGATAACTGGAGTTGCTTGTTAGTTTTGAAACATTAGGATGGTGGAATATCAGGAATGGGGATTTGGGATTAACTGACATCTCCCTTTCCAGCATTGGACTGCTCTCCATATCAATACTCATAAGAAGATACAAAATTTAGCCCCTGCATGAGCATGAAGATGGGCAAAAGATAGGTGCCAATCACCATTGGATTATATCTAATGTGGAGCTGTAAGTATAATTAGACAAGTTAGCCCTTGCCTTCTTTTTTTCCTGGACTTAAAGAGTTTATACTTTAAAATGTTGATTCAAATACTTTTGAAAATTTCTATAGATTTTATTAGTTATTATATAAAATCACTATAGATTTTTCTGTTCATCATTTATGTTTTCAACATTTATTTATTAACAGCAATAATACACACTGTAGAAAGTCCAAAAATTATATTTGCCTAAAAATCAACAAGCACACCAGCAAAAATGATCAAAATCAACATTTGCAAAATTCTGGAGATGAACTGAACTGAACAAGAAACTTAAAAGGAAAAGATGGAGAGTGAGATGAGATGTTCATAGGGGGCTTTGAAAAGCTCTAAAATATTCCTAAGAATCTAGAAGGCCATGATCACTTGTTTGGCATTACACATGGACAAGGCTTTGTATACTTCCAGAAAAGACCTAAGGAATCCCTAAGCTTTCACCTGCAGTTGACCTTGAGGCCTTGTGAAAAAAAGACAGTGAGCACTCAGGTAGAACTGTAAACTGTATGCCTGACAATTGAAGGAGTACCCGATTGTATATACAGAGCCTCCCAGAAAATGTGATTCTAGACAGTTCTCTGTCTAATTAGCTGACAGTTAAGTCATTTCATATAAAAAATATATTAAATAATTATTTAAAACTCATAGCAATAAGACAAAGAACAATAACCAACAACAAAAACAAATCCTGAGAACAAAGGGATACGATTATCAAAGTTGGTATATATTATGTAGAAAGTCTGGTTTCAACAAAAAAATATGGTATATCAAAGAAGGAAAAAATATGGTTCATACAAAAAAAATTAGAAACTGTCCCTAAGAAGGCTTCAGCATTGGATTTATCACACAAATAATTTTAAAGTGTATATTTTACATATTTTCAAACACTAAGGGAAACATTTTCTAAAAAACTAATAAAACAGTGTCTTACCAAAAAGCGGTGGTCAAAAAAGACATTTAAATTATTTTCAAAAAGTGGTAATTCTGTAGTTGAAAAGTACAATAACTGAAATAAAAAATTAACTGTAGGAGCACAAAAGTCAGTCTGAGCTGGCAAAGAACAAAATTATGTTGTTTTCAATTAAAATATTAATTACAGTAAACAAGCTAATACTAAAAAAATCTAAAAATAGAGTAAAATAAATGATGAGGGAATAAAATGCTACAAGGGAAAATATTTATCTAACATAAAAGATGAGAATGAAGAAAAATAGGGAAACAAAACAAGATATAAGACATATGGAAGGCAAACAGCAAAATGAAACATGTATAGCCAATCTTGGGTAATTATATTAAATGTAAATGGATTAAACCCTTTAATGAATAGGCAGAGATTGCCAAAACAGAATAAAAAGAAAAACCTTTCAAGTATATGCTATCTACAAGAGACATACTTTAGATTGAGTGACACAGATGTTGAAAGGAAAATATATACCTTCAAACAGAGCTGGTCTAAAGTCAGACAAAATAGACTTTAAGACAAAAATTGTTGCTAGAAACAAAGAAGGATATTTTATGAAGATAAATGGGCCAAATCTTCAATAATATAAAAATTTAAAACATTTATTCATTTAAAAACAGAGGCCCAAAATGCATGAAGAAAAAACTGACAGAAATTAAAGGAGGATACGGTATTCATAAACAGGTGTTAGGGAATTTAATACCCTACTTTCAATAATAAATAGAAAAACCAAACAGAAAACATGAACAATTCTGAAACAGTTAGACCTATCAGGCATTGATAGAATATTTCACCACAAAATAAAAAACTACACATTCTCTTTAAATGTGCATTGAACATTCTACAACATAAACCATAGATTAAGCCATAAAACAAGTCTCAATCAATTAAAAAGGACTTAGATCATTAAACTTTGCTCCTTGACCACAGTGGAATAAAACTGGAAATAAAAAAAAGAAAATTTGCAATATGTAAAAGTTAACATAATGCTAAATAACAAGTGGATCAAAGAAGAAATCAAAAAGGAAATTTAAAAATATTTTTATGTTAATAAAGACAAAGACAAAAATACACACCTTTATAGGATGCAAAGTAATGCTTAGGTGGAACTATATAGCTATAAATATCTATATTATAAAAGAATAAAGATCTTAAGTGAATAACCTAATATTGTATCTGAACAAACTAGAAAAATAGAAGAAACTTAATAAACCCAAGGCAAGCAAAAAGAAGGAAACGGTAAATAATTAGGTGGAAATAAATTAAATCAAAAACAATAGAGAAAATCAATGATACCAAAAGTTAATGTTTTTAAAAGATCAACAAAATTGAAAAATCTTTATCTAGAAAACAAGAAGACCCAAATTAATAAAATCAAAAATGAAACTGTTACAATTACCAACAGCCTTACAGAAATAAAAAGAGGTGTAAATTATTATTCTGAACAATTATTTGCTAACAAATTAGATAACTTCAAACAAATGGACAAATTTTTAGAAGACATAAACTACTTAAAGTGACAAAAAAATAGAAAAATCCCAATAGACTTATGAAAATAAAACAGATTTAATGACTAATTAAAATCTTCCTCCCATACAAAGTTCAGGCCCAGTTGGCATCACTGGTGAATTCTACCAAATGAGTAAAGAAGAACTAACACTAATTCTTCCAAATAATTCTAAAAAAATAGAAGATAAAATAATCCAGTTTATTTTATGAGGTCATTATTGTCATCTCAAAACCAGATAAATACACAAAAAATACAGAATTACATGCCTTATGAATCACAAACTGCCTTCAACAAAATTTCACAAAATTGAACACAGCTGCATGCTGAATCCAGGATTATACTCCAAAACTACTTGGTATTATCCCAAGAATGAAAGCTGTATTGAACATACAAAAATCAACCAGTATAATTTATCCTATTAAGAGAAAAAAAAAACAAAAACTAAATTCGAAATCAACCAATGCCAAAAAGTATTTGAAAAAATCCAACATCCTCTCACAACTCAAGAAAGAGGTTGCTAATTACATTATATGATTTTCAATTTGGTCAATTAAGAATAAGAAAAATAACGTATTTGATTTTACCGTTGTACATTTCTTCTCCTGGAGTCTTCCTTTAAAAAAAAAAATTAGATACAATTCCCTGGCCTATATAATATTCCTCTCCTAAATAATTTTTAAACATGTCTTTCAAGACAGGTCCACTGGCAAGCAATTCTCTCATTTTTTCTTTTTCCAAGAATGTTTTTATTTTTTCTTTATTTTGCTTAACAGGTTTTATGTTTTGGAGAAATTTTGCAGATTCACAGCAAAATTGAGTGGCAAAACATACTATATATTCCCTGACCACCCACATGTATAGCTTTCTCTGCTATCACCATCCCTCACCAGAGAAGTACATTCATTACAACTCATAAACTTACCTTTGTACATCTTTATCACTCAAGGTCCAGAGTTTACATTAGGGTACACCCTTGGTATTGTATATTTTATGGGTTTGCATAAATTTGTAATGACATGTATCCACCACAGTAGGTTCATACTGAGTAATTTCATCACCTAAAAATCCTGTGTTCCACCTATTCGTCTCAACTTTCCTCTTAATCCCTGGCTCTGACTGATCTTTATACTGTCTCCATCATTTTGCTTTTTCCAGAATGTCATATAGTTGGAATCTTACAGTATGTGGCCTTTTCGTACTGCCTTTTTTTACGTAGTAATATGCATTTAAGTGTTCGCCATGTCTTTTCGTGGCTGAGTAGCTCATTTATTTTTAGCCCTGTATAATATTCCATTGTCCGGATGTACTACTGTTTATTTATTTATCTATGAATTTACCTACTCATGGACATCTTGGTTGCTTCCAAGTTTTGGCAACTATGAATAAAGCTGCTATAAATGTCTATGTGCAGGTTTTTGTATGGACATAAGCTTTCAGTTCCTTTGGGCAAAAAACATAATTCCTGGATGGTGTGGTAAGAGTATGTTTAGTTTAGAAAGAAGTACCAAACTGTTTTTAAAGGTGGTTGAGTCATTTTGCATTCCCACTAGCAGATGAATGACAGTTCCAGGTACTTCACATCCTCATTAGCATTTCATATCAGTGTTTTGGATTTTGCCCATTCTAATAGGTGCATAGTAGCATCTCATTTTAATTTGCCTTTCTCTGATGACACATGACGCAGAATATCTTTTCATATGTTTATTTTCTATCTATATACCTTATTTGGTGAGGCATTTCTTAAGGTCTTTGCCCATTTTTTAATTAAGTTGTTCATTTTCTTATTGTTGGGTGTTTTAATATTCTTTGTATATTTTGGATAACAGTGTTATCCAAATATATTTTTAAATATTTAAATATCCAAATATTTAAGCAGATATGTTTTTTAAAAACAGTTTTTGCCAGTTTGTGGCTCATCTTCTTATTCTCTTGTAAAGAATAAAATTTTAATTATAATAAAGTCCAGTTTATCAACTTTTCACGGATCATGCCTTTGGTGTTGATTTTAAAAGTCATTAACAAACATTAGGTAATCTAGATTTCCTACTGTCTTATCTTCTAGGAATTTAGTTTTAGTTAATTTTTGTGAAGAGTGTAATATCTGTGTCTGCATTCACTTTTTTGTATGTGGATGTTCATTTATTCTCATACCATTTGTTTAGGAGACTATTTGTTCTTCAGTGTATTACCTTTTCTACTTTATCAATGATAAGTTGATTATATTTATGTGGATATATTTCTAGACTCTATTCTGTTTCAGAGATCTAATTGTCTATTCTTTCACAAGGATCACATTGTCTTGATCAGGATAGCTTGACCATAGTAAGCCTTGAAGTCAGGTAGTGTCAGTTCTCTGACTTCATTGTTTTTCTATACTGTGTTTGTTAGTCAGGATTGTTTATATTTTCATTTAAACTTTAGAATCAGTTCGTTAATATCCACAAAATAACTTACTGGAATTTTGACTGGGATTGTGTTAAATCTACAGATCACATTAGTACAAATTGACATCTTAACAATATTGAGCCTTCCTATTTTTGAACAGGGAATATCTCCCTATTTAATTCTTTAATTTATTTTATTGGCATTTTAGTTTTCCTAACATGGGTCTTGTACATATTTTGGTATATTTATACCTAAGTGTTTCATTGTTGAGGGGGTGCTAATATAAATTGTAATATGTTTTTAATTTCAAATTCCACTTATTCATTGTTAGTATATACGAAAGTGATTGACTTTTGCATATTAACCTTGCATACTGCAACCTTGTCATAATTGCTTATTAGTTACAGGTGTTTGTTTGCTTTTGCAGATCATTTTAGATTTTTATCATAGACCACCATGTCATGTGTGAACAAATGGTTTTATTGTTCTTTTTTTTTCAGTAGGAGTATGTGTGTGTGTGTGTGTGTGCGTGTGTGCGTGTGTGTTTTAAGTTCCAGAGTACATGTCCAGGATATGCAGGTTTGTTACATAGGTAAATGTGTGCCATGGTGCTTTGCTGCACTTATCAACCCATCATCTAGGTATTAAGCCCCGAATATATTAGCCCTTTTCCCTAATGCTCTCCACCTCTTTCCACCCCCCTGCCCTGCCCCGACAGGCCCCCGTAAGTGTTGTTCCCCTCCCTGTGTCCTGTGTCCGTGTGTTCTCACTGCTCAGCTCCCACTTATAAGTGATAATGTGGTGTTTGGTTTTCTGTTCCTGAGTTAGTTTTCTGAGGATAATGGCTTCCAGCTTCATTCATTTCCCTGCAAAGGACATGATCTCATTCCTTTTTATGGCTGCATAGTATTCTATGGTTTATATGTATCACCTTTTCTTTATCTATTCTGTCAGTGATGGGCATTGGGGTTGATTCCATGTCTTCACTATTGTGAACACTGCTGCAATGAACATATGCAGGTATGTATCTTTATAATGAATGATTTATTCCTTTGGATATGTACCCTGTAATGGAATTGCTGGGTCAAATAGTATTTATGGTTTTAAATCTTTGAGGATTTGCCACACTGTCTTCCACAATTGCTGAACTAATTTACATTTCCACCAACAGTGAAAAAAGGGTTTCTATTTCTGCAACCTCACCAGCATCTGTTGTTTCTTGACCTTTTAATAATCACCATTCACTTTTCCTGATAGCTGAACATGATGTACTGGGTATAAGGAACTGCTGTAAAAAGGTCTTCAATAATATTGTAGTAAGTTGGCAGGGGTAATCTTTCTACAGTACTATGATCAGGACTCAGTGTTCCAGGGAGACTGTATCACTGAACTGTGAAGTTTGCAAGTGCATCTTTTGCCACCCTTAGGTGGAACAGGATGGCTGGCATGGGCTGGAGTTGGTTGGCACCCTTCTCCCAGGTCTGTTAGGCTCTGATAAACTCCAGCAGGTTAGGCTTTCAGTAATGTTTTCTCCTGAGGGTGGGCCTTTGTGTGATGAACAAAAGACTCTTGTGAATTTTTTAAATGATTTCTTTTCCCCTCCCTCTATTATATAACTTGAGGGGATTTTTCTCCAATATTCATTGTAAGAACCCGAAAAAACTCCACAAGGTCAAACTCACAAAACTGAGGGTTTTTTCCTAGGGATTGGGTCTCCCTGATATTCTAATTTCCTCAACTTGTCCACCCTGGACCTCCAGCAGTTTGTCAGTTATAGTTTAGGTTTTTCTAGCCCAGCATTGGTCCCTAAGGAGGTGTATTAGTCTGTTCTCACATTGCTGCAGGGAACTACCTGGTAATTTATGAAGAAAAGTTGTGTAATTGACTCACATTTTCTCAGGCAGTATAGGAAGCATGACTGGGGAGGCCTCAGGAAACTTACAATTATGGTGGAAGGTGAAACGGAAACCTGCATTTCTTCACATGGCAAAGCACGAGAGAGAGAATGATGAGGTGCTATATATACACTTTTAAACAACCAAATATCATGAAAACTCATTCATTATAATAGGATCAATAAAGGTAACTTCAACCCCATGATTCAATCACCTCCCACCAGACCCCTTTTCCAACACTGGGAATTACAATTCGACATGAGAGAGCCAAATGCTCATGGGTATCTATTCTGGACAGTTGTTATTCTCTGTCAGTCTCTCCAAACGTTGGGGCAGGAGGTGGCCCTGTGACCTCAGTGACATTAAAAACCTAAGAATAATTTTAATATGTTAACTTGTTCAGCTTTTCACTTGTTGTTGAGATGAAATGGTGACTTCCCAGCTATTTAGATGCTAAACCAAAAACAGGAACTCTCTCACTTTTAGTGGATAATCTTGATAGATACATAATTCTAGGTGGGTGATTTTTATCTTTCAAAATGTCAAGTATTTTTCTTTACTCTCTTTTGGCTTGTTTGATAAAAGGGAGTCTGATTCTCTATATGTAGGATTTCTCATTCCTCTGACTTCTTTCAGTATTTTATCTGTGATTTTTAAAAGTTTATTCCTGTGTTTCTGTGTATACACAAACTACATTTATACATACATATGTATATGCTTTTCTATATAATTTGTATTTAACCTGCTTGTTGTTCTTGAAGCTTCCTCTATGTGTGGTTTGGTGTCTTTCTCTAATTTTAGAAAATTTTCCATAATTATTACATCAAATTTTTGTCTGTTTCTTCTTACAGTGTTAACATTATGAATATTTTGCACCTTTTGTAATTGTCTCACAATTCTGGATTACTCTGTTTTATCTCTTAATTAGCTTTTGACTTTCACTTTTGGTAGCTTCTATTGACTTATCTTCAAACTCTCTGAGTCTTCCTTTGGTCATGGCCAGTCTATTGCTGAGCCTATCCAAGGCATTCTTCATTTCTATTACAGTGTTTTTTATTTCTACCATTTCTGTTTTGATTCTTTATTATAGTTTTTATCTTTGTGCTTACATTTTCCATCTGTTGTTTTTCATGTTGCTCACTTTTCCATTACAGCCCTTAGCATATTAATAGTTGTCTAAAACTTCTGGTCTGATCATTCCAAAACTCTGCCGTGTTTGTGTGGTGGTGGTGCTTGTTCTGTCTCTTCCAGTCATTGTTCTTCAGTCTTTAAATATGCCCTTGTAGGTGCTGATTGAAAGTCAGACATGATGGCTACATTAAATAACTCACGTAAATCAGGCTTTAGCATGAGGTTTTGTGTTTAAATGGCTGTGAGTTAGACAGTGTTTACTGCTTTCTGCAGCTGTAAGTGTCATAGGAAATAATTTCCTCTTCTGTCTTTGTTTCTGTCTCCTGTGTCATGTTTGGGTTCCCTACAGACTTCCTAAATAAGGTCTGAAACATACACTTCTTTCTGCTGTATTCCCCCTGGTACCAGTTCCAGTAGCAGTTTCTGCTTCTGAGCTTTTGCTTTGGTAATCTGATTCTCCATCTGTCTATCTCCTCTCTAATTTGGGAAGCAGTAGTTTGTCCTGTGACCTCAGTTCTCCCATGGAGCCAAGAAGAGTTGTTGATATTCAGTTTATTCAGCTTTTTTTATTGTTATGTAAACAAGATTGATGACTTTGAAGCTTCTTACATACCAGATCAGATAAGGACAAGTACTGAATATTCAGCAGAGATTATTCAAGGAGTTCAACCCCTAATTTGAATCATATCTAAAATTCTTACAGTTAAACCCAGCTTTCTAAGCAGTGATCAGAACGCCTTTTCTTTGAGAGAATAACTATAATAATTTAATAATACCACTACAATGCAACTTTTCAGGATATATCTGAATGATCTTTTCTTGATTTTTCATGGCACACTCAAATATTCTTTTGTCATATTATACTCACTGTAAAATCAGACTTTCAATAAACTTTAGAAAAACAGAAGATATAAAAACATTATTATGAAGCAAGTTAAAAGGGGTCACATAGCATGTTAAGTCCCATTTTCTGACTTATGTGATTCCAGTTACCACTATGCGTGACCTTTCCTTGGATTAGAAGGCAGAGTCACTTGTGAAATCAGAGTGAGTAATGGGACACTGGACCTGAGCCCTGTGCCATGGCTTTTATGTTGCTGTGTTTGCTGGATGTTTAAATCTTAGCCATGTATTGAATTGAGATAATATTCACGAACTCTAACTCAACTTTAATATTGCCATTTCTCCAATAAAATTAATTTCAAACATCATTTATGATAATTACAATTCATTTTTACAGTAGATTCTAAAGACTATGTACCATTTCTGATGGGGCTGATTTCTGATTAGAATATTTTTAAACCTTGACCAATGGTCCTATGCAGTAGATTAAATCGGCACACATACATTACAGTGATATGGACAGGAGACAGGGAAATACTGTGTAGAATAGGGAGATTCCCTGGCAAAGGCCCCACTCTCAAGCCTGAAGACCCTGGCCCTAAATGAGGACAGGCATTTCTATTTTCATGCCCAAAAAGTTGCCTTTTGGCTTGCCACACTCCCTATCCTGCCATCTTGTAAAACTGAGTTCTTAATGGGCACAGACACACACAGCTAAACTCTGGGACCAGTGTACTAGTGATGTGGAACAACACAGCAGGGAAGGAGAGAAGAGGAGGGACATCTGGACGCCGAGGGGCGTTCAGCCAGGGATGGTCAGAGGAGAGTCCAGCTACTGGGTGGCCTGATTCCAGGGGAAGACCACCTTCCCACTCCATTCCCCACTTCTGGCTCCTCATCCATCTCCCTGAGAGGCACCTGTACCACTCAATAAAACCTTGCACTCATCCTTCAAGCCCACATGTGATCTGATTCTTCAGGTACACTGGGCAAGGACTTGGGATACAAAAGGCTGTCACACTGACCCCTGCCTTTGCAATAAGGCCGAAGTTTCATTGAGCTGATTAGCACACAAGCTGTCTGCAGACAGCAAATCAAACAGCTTGATAACACACACGCACTTATGCTTTGTGAGTCGTAGACTCCCTTCCCTAGATGCTGTCCTGGGGCCAGAGCCCCAAAGAGCTTGTGCTGGCCTCTGCACCTGCCAGTCTGCATGCTCTTCCTAGGGGTTTGAGTTGTGGAGTGACCAAGCTGGGGACACCCCTGTCACACGTTCTGCAAGGAGAATCAAGGAACTCTCCTGTTTCAACAGTTTGCAGTGAGGTATTTGATAACTAGTTTCTCAACACACATTATAAAGGCAGGAGAACGTAGAAGGGATAAGGATGATAGATGAGGAGCAAGGAGAGAAGGCTCTAAAGACAAACCTGATGGTGCTGCCAGGAACAGCTGGCACGGAGGAGATGCCATCCCTCACTGTCAGTGCAGCCAGCTATTCGACATGGTCATCCTTCCTGCTGGAATAAGGTCTCACACTGGCCCTAGGAATCTTGTCATTTGATGAGGTGTCTTCACAAAGCAAGGACATGCCATCACTTGTCTCATTCACCCTCTGGCTGTCTCTGGTGCCCATACAAGTTGTCTGACCTGATTTATTCAGCTATCGAGGCAGAACAATGACAAACAAGGGCAGTGCTAACAGTGATTCTTATTGTAGAGCATTGGATGCTCTTAAGGAAGAGGAAAGACTGTGATTTGGGCGTGGGTGAGATAACAGGTAGTTGGAAAAAGGTTTCACTGATTTTCTTTCCCAGATGCTATTTTCAGATAAGGTAAGATTCAAACGATTGCTTTTGTAATTATATAGCAAATGATAAAATGAGGAAATAGCTTCATAATAAACACAGAACATAGAAGCAAATCAATATGAAAGAAGATTACTTATTTTTGTCTTCATGTGTTATTCAATTATAAGCCTCTGTTTCCCCACTCAAACTATGGGTTCAAGAATCATGATAAAAATGTTTTTGCATAGCACAAACAGTTCAATTTTCAAATTATATTCAGATGTAGCTAATAAAAATCACATACCTGGTGGATCAGTTGGGTTATATTATTACACATAATGTTTATAATGATTGAACATTAAAGTAGATGTCAAACATACAAATTAAATTATCTGTTAAAATTGTATTACATCCTCATTTACAACATTGTAATATATTTATTTGTTTGAAATTATGTTTTTTACTTATGACTTGCATTGCTCTAAGGAAAATTTTATTTAAAGTAATTTTCCTAAAAATTATTGAAATTTTATAGAAAATTACCTAGAGTTCCAAAAAGTCACATTATTTTTAATTAAAATGTATTTACTATTCAAAATCAAAACAAATTAAAACTTGGCTTACATATTTTGAAACCTTTTGAAAATTTTACCTGCACTTGTAATGTGGGAAAACTTTCTATTTTAACCTAAAACATCAATGTAATTTTTACTTAGTACAACAAGGCTTTGGAATACACTTACCTGCACATACAAGAGAGGATGAGAGAGATAAAAAGACAGACAACATTTTAAGGAACATTTGAGCATAAAATTAGGAACTTTATTTAAGAACTTTATTGCTTACGGGATGTTGTAGGTAGAGGCAAGTGATCACTCTTGCTACAGTGACTGGAACAACTAACACAGTTTAAAAATTATTTTAAAATGTATATGGAATCTAAAGAAGCCAAAAGGATTAGAAGGACTATAATTCCAGATAGAAAAATGTTATTTTACATAGGCTAAAACCATTGGAAACCCAATGTCTTTATGAGAACTTATTGAATTAGGCTTGGCATCAACAGAAGACCACTTAAAACAGCAACCAAGTTTTAAAGGCTACCTGGGCTGACATAATACACTGAGATTAGAGGAATTTCAGATACATGTCCTTTTTAAAAATATGTAATATCTGATGGGTGTTGAGGCATAGGAACCTGGAGGAATGAACTGGAAACACAGATTGAAATCACCTGCACATTCACAGTGCATAGGAAACAGAGTCTTAAGAGAAAAACTCAACTTCAAACATTTGAAACAAGAAGTGGCTGAAACTAACCAAAGCTAAAATCCAAACTAGACATGCCAAAACTCATGGCGGTATTGAGTTGATCACCCTTTTATCCTATTTGCCTAACAAATGAATTGGAAAACCACATCTGCATTGAAATAACATTGACTTTCTTCTCTACAGTTTACTTAAAAACAAGGTCCTCCCACTACAGTAAATAGTAAGCATGTGTGGGGATGCAGACGTTAATTTGCTCTACTAAACCGTTTTACAGTATATGCATATTTCAAAACATCATGCTGTACCTGATAAATATATATGATTTGTGTCAATTAATAACATCTAAAAGATGCCAGATACTGAAGTCTTCCTGTTCTATTCTCTGCCTTTTGGGAGAAGTTGCAGAATATGAGTCCAACTTATCATTTTATTTACAGCAAGGAAAACAGGGAACCCCAGACTGGCTGATTCCAGAGTGTCCTCAGTCCACCAGCAGCACAGATGGAGAGCCTGACACTGGAACTGGGGCAGTCTCTTCTGAGGAAAGAGGGGTCGTTTGAATGGTGACTTGAAAGCCCAATCTCCAATTGGTGAAACTGAGGCAAGCTTGCCTCCAGGCAGGCTTATGGCACACCCAGCTAGTTTATTCTTCTGACCTCCTGGCGCTCAATCTGCCCATAAAAACTGACCATTTGTGCTTCATGTATTATCCCTACAACTGTTTATCATTTGTTTTCATGGGTCTTCTATGACTATTTGTTGTTTCCTCATTCGACTTTTAAGTCTTGAAGGTCAATGACTCTAACAGAATAAGTGCTCCATATATGGTTCTGGAATAATATTCTTGTTGTTTTGAAAAGACTGATTCAAATGCAACAAACTTTTTTATTTAGTACTTTGAAAAAGAGCTAATTTTGTAAACCTTCCTCTGAATGCTATAAGAAATGTATTAGGACCTGATTATTTGTTTTAAATCCAGCTTGGAAGAACCTAAAATCCATTTCTTACTTAGAATTTTACGTTGGTCCTCAAGTCTAATACATTACTCAAAGCATTCTTGGCAATTTAATATAATATTCTTCCCATAAGGACAGAAAACATAAAAGCTCAAAATCAAGGGGTGCAAAATTATCATATTGCTCTATGAACTGCTGAGTGTTTAAACAATATGGGGTATATCCAGACAATATGGAATATTATTTGACCTTAAAAAAGAATTAAGTACTAATTCATGCTATAATGTGGAAGAGTGCTGAAAATTTATGCTAAGTAAGAAAGCGAGACACAAAGACCACATGGTCAACCTTTCCATTTGGATTAAAGGTCCAGAATTGGTAAATGTATAGAGACAGGAAGAGGACAGATTAATGGTTGCTTTGGATTGTGGATTGGGGGAATGAGAGGACTGAGCTGGTCACAGCTAAAGAGTACAGGATTTCTTTCTGGAGTGATGAAATTGTTCTAAAATTTGTTGTAGAGATGGTCGCAAAACTTTGTGAATGTACTAAAAAACACTGAATTGTATAATTTGTGGCTGAATTGCATTGTAAGCAAATTGCATCTCAATAAAGCTGTTAAAAACTAAAATAATATAAAAGAAAAAAGCAAGGTCCAACAAAATAATGACAGGAAATTAAAAGAGATAGGAAAACATGGCATAAACAAGCAAAAATCCATAATAGAAGCCACCCCACAGCTGAATTAGACAATGACTTTTTAGATAACTAATATAAATTTGTAAAATATATAGAAAAAATTTAAAATAGAGTAAAAAGGCAAAATTTAATGGAAAGTTGGGATGTATGAAAAAGAATTAAAAAGCTCTAACAAAATAATGAAATAGAATTAAGAGGTCACTGAATGATTTCAACAGCAGCCTAGACACAATTTTGAACAAAATTAGTAAACCAAAAGACATGTCGATAGAAAATACACTTATGATACTGTCAATAAAAGAAATAAGTTAAGAAAAGTGTAATAAATGGGTGGACTATGGTCAGATGGTCTCATATATATGTAATTGGAGGCTTAGAACTTCCAGTTGGAGAGTGGAACGAAGCAAATAACTGAATAGTTAATAATTGAGAATTTTTAAATAATGATGAACTATGTCAGTGTAGTTACTCAATATATTTAGCAAAACCTAAGCAGAATAAATATGAATAAAACTACATTTAGGTATACTATAGTCAAATTGCTGAACAACAAAGATAGAATTCATGAAGAAATAAACACTAGAAAAGATACATTTGTGATTAAATATTAAAATATATTTACTGTTTAAACCAAAAATACGAATTACATCTATTGAAATTTGCAACAGGTATGGAAGAAATAAATCACATGGCAATGTTAGCACGAAGATGAATAGGAGGTAAAAGGTCTAAACTGCTGTAAGATTCTTGCATTATTCTGGACATAGAAAAAACATTATTTTATTAAATTATCTAATAAAGGGTAGATTTTAATATGTAGTAACACAATTAAAATAATAAAGTGAAAAAGTATAAAACATCACTAATAGAAAAGATATAACTATATGATTAAAATACTTGATTATCCTAAAAGAAGATCAGGAAGGAGGAATAAAGAAACAGAGAACAGATAAGACAAATATAGAACAGATAATGAGATGAAAAAGGAAGCAACAATAATATTAAATGAAAATGCATAGGCCAGGCACAGTGGCTCACGCCTGTAATCTCAACACTTTGGGAGGCTGAGGTGGGCGTATCACCTGAGGTCAGGAGTTTGAGACCAGCCTGGTCAACATTCTTCTAAGAATACAAAAAAGTTAGCCAGACCTAGTGGCAGGAGGCTGTAATCCCAGCTACTGGGGAGGCTGAGGCAGGAGCATTGCTTGAACCTGGGAGGCGAAGGTTGCAGTGAGCCTGGGTCACATCCTTGCACTCCAGCCTGGGTTACAAGAGTGAAACTCCATCTCAGAAAAGAAAAGAAAATGCTCTTCATATTGGAAAACAAAGCATTGTTCTTCTAATTGGTAAACCCACTTAGAAATTTATGAAATTGCTGGTTGAAATTGGAGGGGTGATAAATGTTGAAAAACAGAGGTTTGACAATTATCCAAAGAAGCCAATGAAGGGAGATGTGAATCAACAATCTGAAAACTTGGGAAGGAAACTAGTATAAATTTGTGTCACTTATGTCAAGAAAGGAAGTTTCGAGGAAGTGAGGGAGTCATGAAGTACTGAATGCTGCTGAGACGTGGTGAAGATGAGGATAGAACCATGTCTATTGGAACTGGAATCATGGTCTGTTCGTTTGTGTCCTGATCAAGAGCATTCTTTGTGGAATCTGGGAGAAAATCATATGTACATTGAAGAGCAAAGTAGAATTGAGAAAGTGACAGGCAAGTGCATTTGCAGCACTTTCTAGAAGTCTGTACAGAAAAATGGATAAACGACGCAGCACCAACAGGGCTTGAGAAATACTGGGTGATTTTGTTTTTTCAGTGAGAGATAAGGGACCATGTGCTTTTACATGATTTTTATGGAAGCATAATATACATACAGGAAAATGCATAAATAACGCATACAGGTAGGTATTGCCTAAGTCTTGTAAAACTTCCACTCCTTTTCAAGACATGTACCAGTGCAAGAAACTTAGAAACATGTCACCATTTCCTACTGCTCTTTACCCCTTTCAAAAGAAAGAAATTTGCAGATTTCTATTACTATTACTTGGCTTTGCATATTATTGAACTAGATATAAGTGAAATCATATGGTATGTGATCATGGATGTGGGACTTCCTTCACTCACTCTTCTATTTATAACTCTTGTCATCCAGTATAGCCGTTTATTCACTTTTATTGCTATGTAGTGTTCAGTTTTTTTTTTTTGTAAAACACATTTTCTTTGTGTGTTCTTATTTGATAGTCATTGGGTTACTTCTGGTTTCATTTTATTATGAATTAAAATGCTTGAATATTCTGTAACATCTTTTTTTTTGTAGAAAACGTGTTTATTGAGGAGAGATCCAAAATGGCCGATTAGCAACAGCTCAGGAATGTAGTTCCCAGTGAAAGTGCAGAGAACGAGTGGACGCTGCACTTTCCAACGAATTCTTATTGCCCACAGACCGGGAGATTCCCGGCAGAGGAGCCACACGAGTCGCCAGCGCAACTCTTTTGGCCGGCGCAGCTATTTTGCCGGTGCCCCAGCGTGGCGCTTCCCGGTGCGGAGTATACTGGACGGACCGGCTCGGCTGGTCCCATCCCCAGAAGGAAAACAGCAATTGGAAGCGCTGAGGACTGAGAGTTTCACAGCAAGCACAGCGAACCCGGGAAGGTCCGGCTCTGTGGGGAAGGGGCATCTGCCAAAGGAAAACTAAGAAACAGAAAAACTTCATCACCAGGTGGAGAGAGATCCAAGATGGCCGCGTAGCAGCAGCTCAGGATTGTAGCTTCCAGTGAAAGCCCAGAGAGTGAGTGGATGCCGCAACTGCAGACGAATTTTTGATGCCCACAAACTGGGAGATTCCTGGCGAAGGAGCCACACGGGTTGCCAGTGCGGCTCTTTTGGCCGGCGCGGTGCTTGTCGGTGCGGAGTGTACGGGACTGGGTGCCCTTTTAGTCGGGCTCGGCTGGTCCCATCCCCACAAGGAGAACAGCAATTGGAAGGGCTGAGGACTGAGAGCAAGCACAGCAGAACCCGGGAAGGCCCAGCTCTGTGGGGAATGGGCGCCCCCCGAAGGAAAACTAAGAAACAGAAAAAACTTCATCACCAACAAGCCGGACGTCCACTCAGAGATCCAATCTGAAAGTCGGCAATTACAAAGATGACAGGTGGATAAATCCACAAAAATGGGAAGAAACCAGTGCAAAAAGGCTGAGAACACCCAAAATCAGAATGCCTCTCCTACAGGGGATAGCAGCTCCTCATCAGCAAGAGAACAAGGCTTGACGGAGGATGAGTGTGATGAACTCACAGAATCAGGCTTCAGAAGGTGGATAATAAGAAACTTCTGTGAGCTAAAAGAACATGTTCTAACCCAATGCAAAGA